>JAZDUA010000995.1:0-291077 GCA_038098605.1 Gryllus longicercus
ACAGATTCCGAATATTTCCAAGTGGCGCTGAGTGTACACACTGAACTCACAGTATGCTATGTATGTGCTTTGTTTGGTAGGACCTCCCGAATGAAGATATGCTCAACAGGAGAAACGAATAGAAGGCTAAGAACACTTGAAATGTGGGGTTGAATAAGGAGAGTATGCATTTAATGGACGCAAAAAGGTAAAAGTTGAAAATGAGACCTGTAGGGATTTGGGGAAGTAATTTCTGCTTAGTAGATAAATATTTGCAAAAACAGGCAAATCATTTAGAGAATAGCATTTAGATGGTTTTGTGTAAGATATTGGAAAAGTAGGAGACAAATGGAAATATTAAATCACTAGTTGAATGTAGCGTCGCCGTCGTTGTAAACTCTTTAAAAAGTATTTTCAGGTGTTGAAAAGTTCTCTCATACTTCATTTTGTCATACCTTGCTTAGTTCAAATATGTTCTTGCAGTATCTCTCATTGGACTTACCAATGGGTCATAGAAGCTGTTAATGTTTTGCTTCCGTTCAAAAATTACCAACACCTAATAGGTTTGTATATTACCTCCATACGGGATATGGACTGGTAATATTGCAATTTCAAAGTTATAATCACCGTAAAAAATACTTGGTCGTGCATATGCTCTAGTCTGCGTACGCCGCGAGAGATGAAGTGAGACAGAATGAGCACAGCTCGAGTTAATATCTCTAGAAGGTGGTGATATACCCATTGGTGATGATACGTCTTTCTTAGGTAACATCAAAGGGCTCCTATGACGTTTCCTAGTTGCAATTCACGCCAGCCCCACCGCCCGCTTGTTTCGGTCAACCTCCCCCAGACCCCCAGCCCTTCCATTCCCCAGCCCCAGCATTCCGGTCCGTCCAGTCGTTTCACAACCCGTCCATTGCCTTCGATCGCCCGCCTACGGCCGGGCACTCCTCGCCCGCGGTCTTCATCACCTCTGACACAGCTGCTCGTTCCGGGTTCCCCATTTCTGCTCTCCTCCGAGGGCTCCGGCACACATCCCGCCGCTTGCAGCTGCGTTCGCATGCCCCGCCCCGCCCCTCCCCCGACCGCCCCCTGCGGAGCGCACAAAGCTCGAGGCGGCCCTCGCAACTCGCCGCCCCCTCCCTCTCCCAGCGGCCGCTTATCGCCATTTATCTCGCCGTCCGCCGCCGCCGCCGCCCACGCAGCCGCCGGGCCCGGCGGACCCCTCCTCCCACACGCTCTCGCGGCTCCCACCCACCGCCTCCCCCCCTTCCCCCTCATCCCCTCGCCTGCTACCAGCCCACCACCCACCAGCCACCTCCCACCGCCCACCGCCCACCTCCCACAACCCTGCTACCCCCACCGCGCGTCCCATTACCCCACCTCCCGTCACCCCGCCTCCCACCGCCTTTGCCAACGCCCGACGCCACTGTATCCGCCGTCCGAAACACCTACAAACCTCCCAGCACCACCTATGTCCTCCCTGCTAGAGTTTTCACAACCTTTCCACCCCAAACACACCATTCCCACAGCCCCACCGCTCTCCTACCCCCACGCTCCCAATAGTCGCCCCGCTCCAGATAGATATTCGTACCGTTCCCACCCCCTATCAGCACCAGCAGTCACCCCAGGCCCCGTCGCCTCACCCCCCTCACCCCTCATTGACCCATGCGACCCCGCCGGCTCTCCCGCAGCCGCAGCCCCGCACTCCTCCGAGCTTGGCTCCCAGCCTCGCGCTCTCGCCCAATCTTTTCCCGTCCTCACCGCCGTCCTCGACTCCGGTCCTCGCCTCCCGGTCGTCGCCCGGCCTCCCCCGCCGCTTGCTGCAGGCGCCCTAGCGCCATCGGCGCCCTAGCGCGTCCTTTTATTTTCATTACGTGTGTCACATGCGCCCCGCATTTGTCAAAGCGGCATTTCCGAACGGCGCGGGGTGGCGCGGGGTGGCGCGGGGTGGCGCGGGGTGGCGCGGTGCGCGGCCCGATCTCGCCGCGCCAAGACGCATGGCCCGGGCGCGAGCGGGGGCCACGGCGGCGCGGGGCGCGGGGAGGCGCGGGGCGAGGCGGGGACGGCACGCGTCGCAGGCGGGGGAAGGAGGAGGAGCAGTGGCGCGGGGGAGGGGCAGCGCGGAGGCGGAGAGCGTCGTGGAGGAGGAGGAGGGAGACGGGCGGGGTGGTCGACGCCTGGGACGCACCGCCTCAGGCGCCATCGTGATGAAGCGGCCCACAGGGGCACGCCGCTGCGGCTACGAGGCGCACTCCCGCGGCGTCCATTACCCTCCCCCGCCCCGCCCCCGCCCCACCCCGCCTCACGAGCGCCGACCGCGCGGCTTCCGGCGTCCCGCTGCCCGCGCCCCGCCCCGCCCCGCCCCGCCGCCGCCCGGGAGATTGATCTGGGCCGATTTTCCGCGGCCCCCGCGCCTGTCTATACGTGACACCCCCGCTGACCAGCCTCATTAATAACGATAATCAGTAAACTATTAGCGGTGACACTAATGAAGTGATCTTGCCGGCTCCCGGAGGGGTCGTTACGCAGCCTGGGGCCTCGACACTCGAGTGATCGATTCGCACCCGCGAGCACCGCGGCTGCCCCGGCCCGCCCGGCCCCGCCACGCCCCGCCCCGCCCCGTCCCGCCCGGCCCCGCCCCGCGCGCGGCAGTCTCGTTTCCCGCGCGGCCAGCGCCACCGCGGTCACCGCTCGTGCGCCGCCCCGCCCCGCCCCGCCCCGCCAGCGTAATCTCAGCCCCGCCGTTTTTACGTCCATTCTTCACCCGTTTGAAAAGAACGGTTCGCGATAAGAATAATATGTATTTTACTTGCTTACTGCTGGGCCCGCGGCCCGCTCTGCGCCCCCTCCTCCACCCTTCGGCTCCGCGTGGCGCGGCGGCGCGAGGGGGGCGGGGCGTCACCTCAATGCGGCGGGCGGGCCACGTGAAAAACGGCGCCACTACGGAGGTCCCTTTCTTTCCTCGGGGCCGTTCCGTTCCTACTTCTTTCATTCCGGCAAATCGCCTCCAATCTCGACTGCATTCATCCCGGCCGCGGGTCGGCCACTCCGGCCTCATTCACCGTAATCTGCGCTCATTCATCCAATCTGGCGCCCATCCGAGGCGCGGCGGCGGCGGCGGCGGGCCGCGTCGCTTCCCCTCTCCCACGCACCCCCCACCCCCACCCCCCGACGGCGCACGCGCTCGCGCTCGGATGATCACGCGTCACGCGGTCACGAGCCGACCGCGTCCACAGGATATGCGAGAGGAGGAGATCCCGACGCCCACGTGGAACGCTACGCGAAACGAGGGTGGAAGACGGAACCTAAGGTTAAACAGACTGCGAGATGCAAAGATGCTGGCGGTCGGAAAGTCAAGAATGGTGGACCGACTGTAACAACAACAACAAAAAAAAAAAAGCGTGACCGTTGACAGCCCCGCAGCGGCATGCTGGCGGAAAGGAGTAACGGCAGATAGTGACAACGAAGGACAAAAATACAACCTGCAGATGACTGCAGATATGTACAAAAACTTAGGGAGGAGGCAAAAACATCTCTTTTTTTAAAATGTATTTACTTCATCTGTTTATTCATGTGTTGCATTATTTAATATTTTTCATGCATTCATTGCGTTAATCGCGATACGGTGTAGAAAGCACACGCTCAGCTTCTAAACCACATTCGCCGTAATCTGTGCCCATTGAGGCAATCTCGTGTGCATCCGATGCGGGCACGCGCCGCGGACCGCGCTTCTCCAGCCACGACGACGCCAACACACCGGAGCACGAGCGAGGGATACGGCAATTCTCGCATTGTCGACAGCGTAGGAAAAACAGGATGTGTGAAGTCACGGTTGAGGCGAAGTTTAAAGGAACGTTCCAAAGATCACGTATCACGCCGACTGGATGTCAAAACGGGCGGAGGAGCGTCGGACAGTATGTCGATGCTACGTTGAAGACGGCGACGGCGGCGGCGGCGGTGGTGGCGGCAATGGCTATGACACAGAATGCATAGAAAACTAGGAAACATAGATTGTGAGACAAACCCTAGGGGGCTGCAGGCATCTCTGAAGGATTTCTGAAAAGAGGAAAGAGTGTCACGGCGTTAGAAATGAAGCAGAATTAAAAAGAAATACGGAAAGAGATCACTTAATCACCAGTTCAAATACTCTGTATCATTTTAGTATCAATTCAATCAATTATCAATTTCATACTTTCAATAAAAATTAGTTAACATGTACGTTAAACCTATTGACACATACTCGTACAACTCCTGCCATTGATAATCACCTCGTAACACAATCAAGAAAGCGTCTGGATTTCTATTTATATTACAGGGCTTGTCGTTCATCATTATGTTGGTAAAGACGTAAATTTAACAGAAATGGCACTTGCATCCATTTTTAGTTCAAGTCGTCAATATTTATAAAAATAGAGATATAATTCTTGAATTGATGATTAACTGATCTCCTTCCGTATTTCTATTAATTCTTCTTTATTTCTGCCGCCATGACACTCTTGCCTCTCGAAAATTAACCTGTTTAACAAGTACAGCCTTACAATTAAAATTTGACAAATATGCTCTATTGGGCAGCAGTGCTTTTAAATGAATACTATGCGGCAACACAAATGCAGATGGACAAAATCACACAAAATTATTTTCCAATGTTGCGGGCACATCGCTCAATAAAAACAAATAAAATACTCTGCTTTAAAGGTGCAATAAATTAAATATTTAAAAAAACAGTAATTTCAAATACCGCAATAAAATAGTACAATATATTCGTATACACAGTTCTTTTATACATGAAGAACATAAAAAATGTTGCTCTTCAATAACGCAAGTTGTGAATTGCAAACATTTAATGGCGGACAGTCACTCCGTTGGAGCCTTGCAGTTGTATGAAGCTAGGTGTGTCGCAAGCATTGGTGTGATTAGTACGAGAATTCAATCAGTACGTCCATTATGAGAATAGACGCAATAATACGATCGAATATTTGCATTTTTCAATCAAAATCGTACCTCTATCAATGTTTACCCTCGAGTTTTCGGGGTCTTGCGAAACCATAGGCACCTGCCGCATGACCGGAGCCTGCTAAACACACCAAGGAATCACCCACTACGCGAGACAATCTTGCTTCGCAGCGTGAATAAACTAACAACTACAATGAATTGTAAGGAACCGAAATATATAAAAACTTACTGAATTCATGATACATCTTATCACGTTATAATGTACGTCTCCTTGACTATACCATTTGTGACGTTGTTTGACGAGCAATTTTTCGTTACATGAATAGAGTTCCCCAGAATATTGCACTTTAACCTGTTAGTCGAGTTCCACGTACTCCGGCAAAAGTTACTGAGATTCCGGACTTATATGGGTACTTAAAGGAGGAGAGCAAAAAATGAATCAAAACTTTTTAGAAGAGTGTACTCCTCTAGATGTGTCCACTGGAAAAAAGGGAGTCCGAATTTGATATCTCACAAGATGAACTGTGAGGAAAAATAAAGATTACAAAACAGATTATGATTCGTATTAGCAGTTTATAATAAAAGCAAATTAAAATTGAAAAATATTTATAATATACACCTTTTCAATAATATGAAGTGTTCTCCAGAAGAAGGGCCTAGAACGCATTTTTTTCTTTACGCCACTTCTTTGAAATTAAGGAGAATTTAATTACGTTTTAAACGTAATTAAGTTTAAAAATAATTATAATATGTTGATAAAATGTGTAATTCGCAATTAAATAGACCAGTGTGTAGAATGCGAAATTGAAAACTTGCTATGCGTTTTTCTCAAACACAATTTTGCAGTACTGGTCCTTCTTCTAGCTAACGCCTCAATTATCGGGCTATCTCCATTGTGTTTACATTTAGTGATTCATTTGTAATCTATACATTAATGAGATACATTGGGGAGTGTAGCAAAGAGACGTTAACTTTCTTGAAGACGTCCATTATGGTATTCGGGTAATCTGCTTGCGTTCGTTACGAACATTTAGACCTCTTCTGTTTCACCACTCGGAGCACCAACAGACGTGCAACGCCAACCCGCAACATACTTCTTATGTGATGCTGCAAAACCGACAACTAGAGGAATTCCTTTTATTCACCGTCCCTCCGACGTCGTGGTGCCGAGTAAAAATGCCAGGGGATGGAGTTGCGTTACGAGACATTGTCAAATGTGTGGATTCACCTCCCCTGTTAACGCTCGTTCACTCAATACCGTCCGCCCAGGCACCGAGAAGCCACCAACAAGCCAGTCCCCAACGTCTCTCCCCCCTCGCTCCAACACCCCCCCCTTACGACGACACCACGAGACCACACTCCTACAAGGCGAATCGATCCAGCCAATCATTTTGGCGCGGGCCACCATACATTTTTGGTAAATAATAATAATGTGTTATTATATTGAATATTATTTTTGTAGGGTATATAGGGTACTATACAATATTATTTTTTAAATAATTACATAATTCTAACGTAAATAAATATTTAAATCGATTTTGCTAAATGAAAGAAGATGACAAACCAAAATTCTTGGCCCTTTTGAGGCGAGTATGGCCCTCTTGCCCCTCCCCTGAATCCGCCACAGACTCCTGCGCCCCGCTGGTCACACTGACGCGAGGGAGTGAGATCGTGCGAGATAATGGTAATTATGATGATGTCGATCATAATGTTTTTTATTTTAGATCCAGATTAATTTTTTACATTTTTAGATTTACATTTATATAATTTCTATAAATTGTAAAAGTAATGCTGCGGGAAAAAAGTGTCGATTATTCGATTAAAAACATTTTGGGTTTCTGATATCGAAAGTAGATTTGTTTTGGTCCTATGAGTAGTATATTACTTTCTCATATATGTGTGTAGTCAAAAGCTACATTTCTAGGGTCGCTGGGTTCAAAAAAAAATTTTTCCCAGGTGTTTCTCCGACATATTTTAATTGTTAAGATTCTTTACATGAAGGCATACGTTTTTTTTTTTTTAATATTTAAGGTCGCATCAACTACTAGGTCATTAGGGACCACTCTTCTGTGTAACGGCATGGTAACTATGTGGATTACATGATATGATGATGTGGTAGAAGTGATGAGGGTGTGAAAGAACGAGCACAATACAACTATGCCTGAGGCGGGACTCGAACGCGCGATCCTTCGGTCCAAGATCGCTACGGCACTACTGCCTTAGCGATCTCAGCCATCCGGACCGGCAAGGCATACGTTATTTCTGAAAATTTCCCAAAGAACTAAAATTTTTTGCTTTACTTTTTTTCGTCTAATAGATCAAAGTTCGGTTTTCAAATTAGAGTAAAACTGGATTTCATTAAAACCTCTGAATATTCTAAAATTGCAAAAGTTTAAAATGTGTTCAACGTCCTCCTCTAACAACATTATTGATAGAAAGTTTTGATATTATTTTCCATTATTGTTGACAGAAGCATCGCGCGTGTTTGTCTGCCCATTGTTAATGTCACTGCTTTGCCATTCGTCTGGAATTCATCAGGGAGGAAAACACAAAAATCGGAGCGGCTGGCCTCTGAAATTCTCATTAAGGCAGTGGACAGCTTCTGCTCAGCTAAATAGCCGGTGTCAAAAAATCTGCCACCATGTGGGATTAAACCAGCAAACCCGCAATTGCGTACTCGTAGATACAGTCACTATGTCGTCTTGAATGGAGAAAACTTTAAATATTTATATTTATCATTCGAGGACTTCATTTAAAGTCCACAAGCAAAGCAATGATGTTTAGCAGCATGTCCAGTTCGGAAGACGGCGTCACAGATACAGAAATCACTCGCAATGGTTTTTGCCCGATACAGTATTACACTCTGTAAAGATTTACTGTTGCAGAAATGCATTGCAACATCAATATTATATTAAAAATTATTACATAATATTAATTGTAATAATATTATATAATAATTGTCTCTAATTCTTGTGGCACAGTGAAAGGGATGATTGAAGAGATTTCCAAAGTCACATTCTCCATTTTCTTATTTTACATACTAATATATTCTAAAATCTCTTCTCCAGCATGCTGACAAATAATATGTTCCAAAATTGATTTTTCATCTGTTAAACTGTACTCGGAAACCTTTGTATCCAATATTGAAATGAAACGTAGAATGTGAATATTTTTCCTTCCTCAAAAATTGTATTTCTCGCAGATACTAAGTCATTTTGGAATTAAGGGCTTCACTCTTTGAGCCCTTGGCCGAAAGACTCACTACAACTGACTAATTTCATAGTTAACTCCACATTCGGCGGTAGTAAATGGTTAAGAGAACGTTGTTACGAAAACTTAACAGAATTGAATGAAACAAATATTTATGTTACTACGTTTTGCCGACTTACTGCATTAGTACATTTTTTCAAATAAACATTTGCATTATATATAAAGCGCGCTTAGTCACAGAATTCGCCACTCATCTTGGCTGTCCGCACCGGCCGCGAAATTTCAGCTTCATTTCAGAAGCTCTCCTACACCGTCACTACTGTAGCCAGGTATGTTTTCGTTAATGCAATATATTCAATTCGTTTCTTAAATTTCTTTATATACAGCATTACGCAATCGTTGTATTTTTTGCAATTTTAAAGCAAGTTGCGTCTATATTTTCAAAGTAAGTGAGCGTTTTTTTACCCTAAAATAGTTTTTTAAAATGAAGTACCTTGTAATTAAGAATGTTCAACCAAGTTTTTTTGAGAGATGAAAACGGTGAAAAACCTGTGTCAGTTGCCTAAAGTCACGGACTCTTCACTCGAGGATTGCGTTGTAATATTCAATTGCCATTTTGAATAATTCCTCATTTTGTATCTAAATGTTTATCACAAAAGTCAAATAAAATATCAGTTGAGGATATATGAACACGTTATTGTCTTGTACTTCAATACTTTGCGTATGTTCTAATCCCCAGAGACGTTCTGCAGAAAAGGGAACATTTCTACAAAATATGGACATGTTTCCTGTATACTTTAGTGTGTCTGTTTATTTACTGTATGTAAATATTTTACACTAAATTTATAAACTTAAAATTTTTGTCTAGTTTTTGGTTGCTATGACGTGAAGGAACAGCGCATATAGCACCCAGAAAACGTGACGAAGAAAGAAAGAAAGAAAGAAAGAACGAAAGAACGAAAGAACGAAAGAAAGAAAGAACGAAAGAAAGAAAGAACGAAAGAAAGAAAGAACGAAAGAAAGAAAGAACGAAAGAAAGAAAGAACGAAAGAAAGAAAGAACGAAAGAAAGAAAGAACGAAAGAAAGAAAGAACGAAAGAAAGAAAGAACGAAAGAAAGAAAGAACGAAAGAAAGAAAGAACGAAAGAAAGAAAGAACGAAAGAAAGAAAGAACGAAAGAAAGAAAGAACGAAAGAAAGAAAAGGTTCTTCTACTCTTTTATTGCTTTTGCACTTGTTAAGAATAACATGATGAATACGTACTATTATTTATGTTAAATCGATAACAATTTATCACTTGGCACGACACCACTTTACAAGAATAACAGATAATTTATTTTCATGAACTTCCGTACACAGCCCCGGCTCCAAGATGAAGAACAACCCATTCATTCTTGAGCTCGCTCCTATACTACCTTGGGTGCCACCTTTGGCCCGGTCGCCTCTATCTCTTTGCGTTTGCCTTCGACTCCGCCCTGGCCTCGTTCCCGCCTTGCCGCCGCCGCCCCGGTCGCCGTAGGCCGTGCAAACGCGGCACACAAAGGCGACAAGCTAAGCCTCGCGGCCCTGCCTCCCCCCCTCCCCCGAGCGCGACTCTTTTCATTTTAGAGCGCGGGATAAGGCCGAGCTTAAGGAAAAGCGCGGAGCCCCTACGCGCTGGCGGCGGTGCGTTGGCGGCGCGGGAGGGGTGCGGGTGGAGGGGTAGGTGGGGTGGAGGTGAAAGGATGGTGACGTGAGTGGGGGTGGGATATGGGGCGCAAGTGAGGGGGAGACGGAAGAGGAAGCGGGGACGGAACGATGGCAGAGGGGGAGCGGTGCCCGGAATAAGGGTGGAAGAGGAAGTTGGAGAGGAAACGGGGGCGATGAAGAAAGTTGGGGCGATTGGGACGTCGAAACTGTGCTGATGAAGGAGCGGACTATACGGGAGGTGGGGAATGATGGACAATGTGGGGATGGAAGAAGTGCGAGGCAGATGTGACACTAAAGACGAAGTGGGGCACGCCGTTTGTATTGACGCCGAGGAAAGACGGTGTCTCTGGTGAATACCATGGTAACAGAGGAAGCGAGGACGGAGGCGATGGTGGTGTCGGAATGGTAGGCGGGGACGGAAGCGGAGACTGGCGTGGAGACGGGCGAGAAGCGTTTGAAGCGACGACGGAATTTTGTTAATTATCTGGCTGTTACGTCAATGGTGACGTCTACACATTACGCGATGTAAAAGTTAGCCTTCTAAGTGGGTGACGCCGATGGTGGTGTGGAACTTCATAGCCTTGAGGCGTAAGTAAAACTTTGTGAGATGGTAAACACATTGACATACCGGCATTTCCATGCCTATTGGCCAGAAAGTTGTTGAAAAGCCATGTGCTGTCCTCTATACTTTCACTCTCTTCTATGTCCATGTGCTTCTTCATCTTTATGTATTATCCCCCACTTTTGTCTGTCTGTTATATTATTCTCAACATCCGTGTCCATTCCCCGAGGTGGCAGAAGTAATTTTTCACGACTTCGCTTTCATTTCTGCCCGATTTATTTTTATGACACTACCACATCTCTCATTTAACTATCAATTCGTTTCATTATCCTCATATGTACTGGTTTCTCCAATTAATACCTGGCGAATGCTGGAGCAGTACCCTAACAAACGAACACGAACCGCGCGTGAGTTTTTTTCCCCTTCCTTGTCCAATCCTCATCCCTACTTTCACACACACACACACACAAGCAGTATACTATCACACTTGTCGGAAGCTTAGGGCTTGTTTTCCACCTTGCCGCCCTCGCCGCCTTGTCGCCGCCGCGGGTGTGAAATAGCTGGTTGGGGAAAATCGCGCAAGCCACCAACGGGTAAGTCGGCGCAGGATATCGCCCTCCTGTGGGGTAAGATCTTAGAATTTTTTTGTGAAACAGCATACAATGATAGATAGAAGCCTCTTACCTCTAAGTAAATTTGTACGCAGTTGCAACGTTCGCGTTAATTATTGAAAAATATATGAAAATATACCAACTAATAAACGTAATGCCTAATTCACCCACCAGGGAACCCACTGAATCGCGTGGATTCTGAGAGACAGGAAATTAGAAAGTGGTCAGAGAGAGGGATTCGATTACCCTCAATTGCAACTTTTATATCCGACCGCGTGCCGAGGTTGGATGCGGTGGCATTCGAATGCGAGTGAAGGGAAACGTAGTGTGTGCGTCAGCGAGGGAGCAGGTGTGAGCTGGGTGCGTTGCTACGGCAACACTCCGTCTCCGAACGCAGCCCGCCGCGGAGAGGAAAATCCCTTGAACGGCGTCTCCAGGCAGAGACGCGCGAGCGGAGGCGAAAGGAACGTGTCGTTTCAAGCCGACTTCGCGCGTTGAGGAGTTAAAGTAGTACAAGGTTTGGGTCACGAAGCTTCGTTCTTCGCCATTCAAGTGCTTCACCCAGTAAATGTTTATCACTACATCGGTCGCATACAAAGCCCCCATTCCTACCATGTGACTGAAGTATATAGTCCTCATGTGACCTATATGATTCTCCCATGGATTAGGTAAATCTAGCCTATATATTTTATTTTCATTTATTTACGTCAAAAACAGTTAAAAACTGTGTGTGGTGCTACGAGGAGAAGATAATTTGAAATTGCATTTCTGTCCAGAAGCAAAACAAGGGGCTATCTCAGCATTTGTTCGAGTATTAGGAAACTGGACGAAAACCTGATCGAGATGGGGGTCATTGACCCTGAAGCTGAAGTACAAATACTTGTTACAGGTTCTTTATAATTCTATAATCAAAATGATATATAATACATTAAATGTCATTGTTAAAAGTAATATTACTTTCCTTTTGGATGCTATATTAGAATACCTAACCGTCTACTGATTCTGTTTAGAATAGAATAACCCTCTAGCCAGGTATTCTCATCTGTACTCACACGTGTTCTCACACTGTCGTTTGCTTACAGAAGTAGGGTCATGTCATAATTTGATAAATATATTAAACCACTGACAAAACCGGGAATAGACTGGCTTTTTAAGATATTCTATCAACAATTTGCAGACAAATCTACTTTGTTTACAAGTGGTGCGATGTGTATTAATTATAAGTCTCATCCTCATTTTTGATAACGTGAGAAGTACAGCCGCAATACGATTAGATATCCTGTTCTTATCTTTGCACGTTTTCTTTCTCCAAGGATTCGGCAGTTGGCCTACACAAGTTTATATAGTTGCCAGAAGGAACTTAAGGGCACGGAGTGAGAGAGAACGGGGGGTGGCAATTACGCGTGGGCGTGGTGGAGATGGAGAATGCGTCCCGACGAAGCAGCCTCAGCAGGGTCGCCCCGCCGAGAAAGATGGCGGAAACACGCGGGGCCGAAGGCGGCGGCTTCGGGGAAAAGGTCTCTGTGCGCCATTCCCAGACGACGGCTCTGGACGCGGCCTGCTGAATTGAATTGAATTGAATTTGCCTTATTTTACGTGGCGAGACTCGGGCCATCAGGCCCGCTCTTCCGTCTGACCACGCAAATTTCGCTACGCTCCTTTCACCAACTAGCAGAGAAAGAAGGTATTTCTTGGGCGAGAAACAGGCGATGTGAATTTAGCTCAGAGGCGTCATTTAGGCTTGAGGATCTTTTACATGCAAGTAAATCTACTAACATGGGACAGCCGGCTTTACTTCCCCTCCGAAGGAAGGCGTACGAAGGATTTTTTCGCCTTAAAAATCCACGGCTTCGATCGGGTTTGAACCCGCCACCTTGGGTACAACAGTCCGCTACGCTAACCGTTACACCATCGCCGCCGCACCCCCGCGCCCCATTCACCCGCGAGCCATTTCCACGACAGCCATCGCCCTTGGCCTACTCCCCGCACCGTTGCATCCTCTCCATCCTCCTCCACGCACAGGCGGCCCTAACCCTTTCAGACGAGCATCGTTCCGCGTCGCTCAGGAACACAGAGCATCATCGGCGGCGGCGGCGGCGGCGGCGATGGTGTAACGGTTAGCGTTTCGGACTGTTGTACCCAAGTTGGCGGGTTCAAACCCGATCGAAGCCGTGGATTTTTCAGGGCGAAAAAATCCTTCGTACGCCTTCCTTCGGAGGGGAAGTAAAGCCGGCTGTCCCATGTTAGTAGATTTACTTGCATGTAAAAGATCCTCAAGCCTAAATGACGCCTCTGAGCTAAAATCAAATCGCCTGTTTCAAGAAATACCTCCTTTCTCTGCTAGTAGGTGCAAGGAGCGTAGCGAAATTTACGTGGTCAGACGGAATAGCAGGCCTAATAGCCTGAGTCTCGTCACGTAAAATAATGCATTAATTCAATTCAATTTAATTCATGCCGTTTCGTCCCTCCTCGCCCCGCGTCGACCCACGTTGCCCCACGTACCCCCGAATCGTCCTGCATCGCCCCGAGTCTGGCTGCTTTGTCTCGTGTAACCCGAATAGCACTGCATTTGACCTGTGTCGGCCCGCTGTTCTTCACATCGCCCCGATGCTTCATCGTCAAAAATGTCACCGCCCAGCCTCGTGTTGCTACATCACACTTCCCATTTACATGCCTTGCAGGGCTTCGGGCCGCTGTACGCTGCCATCGTCACTCTCTACACCATCTCAGCCTCACGCCAACCTGGTGTTTGTCCAGAGCTTGAAGACTTTCCAGAGCTTGAAGACTTCCAGTCCCTGAGTTGCCAGCTCCACCATAGTACTTTCTATTGCCACAACGATCGCTGCATACAGCTGCCCTCCGACTCATCCCTACCTTTCGGCTGTCCATCCCCATTACCCCCAAAGCATTCTTCAACCGCTCCTTACCACCTCGAAGGCGTCGAGTCCCTGAACTTCCGTGGGCCACCACGTCCTCTTCCAATCATCTCCTCCTCCACTACGGCCCCAAAACCAATTCCTTCCCGTCTACCCTTGCCCAGCCCATCACCGCCGCACCATGGTCCCAATCTTCACGGTTACAACCTCCCCAACCTCTCACAAATACCTGCTTGCTCCCGCGCCCCACACCATTCTGATTTACTCCCCACGTTCACCTCGAATCTCTGGCCCAGCATCCTCCTCGGCCGGCCATGAACTCCTGTCTTTACACAACTCGTCGGACACGAGTCCCGCAACTCCAGGTGGACATTCCCGTCCCCTGGAAATAAACTCTCCTTGTCTGTCCTTCGACGAGGTTCGACCTTCGTGGACCATCTTTGCTCCATCTTCCTCCATATTCCCCTCGGTCCATCCCCATCTCGTCGGGCCCCGTCGTCCCAGATTCTTCGTTCCCCGCCACGTTCCATCTCACCCTTGGACAATCTTCGGACCAGACTATGGGCTATTCCTGCCTCGTCACGCTCCACCCCGTCTTCGCTTCCCGCCCCCGTCTCGTCTCGCGGAACATCCCCGGGCCCGCTCAGTCCGCCGGTGATTCCCGGGGAGCAATCTGTTTGTCCGCCGCCCCGGGAATGCTTCCGCGTTTTCCGGCCAGGCAATTTGCCGGCGCTGCATAATTAAGTAGTGCATGAGCGCACGGCGGCGGGGCGGCAGCGCGGGCGGCGGGGGCGGCGAGGGTGGGTGGGGGGGTGCGCACTCCGCCTCCACCGAACGCTCCGCCGCCGCCACCACCGCTCCATGCTACCCGTCCCCCCACCGCCTAAACCTGTCCACCCCCAACTTCCCTCCACACGCCTGTGTCCCCGCCTCTTCTCTGGCCACCCTTTTCCACCCCCCGCCCCGCAACCCCGGCTCCTTCACCTCATCATCCACCCCCTCTGATCCTGAATCCTCTGTCTCCGATCTTCCGTCACGCACTCTCTTCCCCACTTCAGTGCTCCCGACTCACCGTCCCCGCCCTCTCTACATCTCCACATCGTCGGCACCGCCTTATCCGCACCAGTTTGTCCGCCCCACCTTTTTCGTTCCGCGTTGTCCGCCCCCTCGTCTGTCCCACCTTCTCCGCCCGGCCTTAACCCACCCGCTTTGTTCACCCCGTCCTCGCCGTCCCACCTTGTCCACCCCGCCTCGTCCGCCCTCCCACCCACAATCCCCGCCCTCGCGGCGTTCTCGCGCTCGGAGCCGTTCGCCGCTCGCTCGGGGATTATTCGGCGGGGAATTAACAGCGCAGCCCAGCCGTATTTACAAGATTACAGTTCGAGCCCCGAGCCGTTCTTTGGGGCGAATTTATCGCAACACTCGGCCCGACGGCGGGGCCGGAAAAGGACCGGAAGGAAAGAGGCCACGGCGGGCCTGGCCCGGGGGCGGGGCGGCGCGGGGGCGGGGCGGGGGGCGTTGGCCGAGACGGGAGGGGAGGACATGCCACGCGGGACGAGTAGGGCGGGGAGACGGGGCTCTGATGGTGAAGCTGGAGGAGACTCGCGAAACAAAATAGTCAAGCCGTCCCGTTGCAACAAGCAGTGGTGATACTGCGGTGAGCGCTATTAGCTGCCATAAGGGCTGTTAATTATTTTTCGGTTGTGTTGAATATGCTATTTCTTGCTTCATAAAACAAAACAATATCCGTAATGTAAGAGTATGTTGAAGCACAGAATGTGTTGGAACGTAAGGATACGGTACTACGATAATGAGGGAAAGCACAAGAAAGAAGGGATTAGGTGGGAGTTGTAAGTTTTTCGTGTGTGATGTCACACAGAAGTGTCATCAAATTTTCCACCTCCATATATCTCCCAAATGGGGAACTCTGCTATCGCGACATGCTCTATTTTCTCAGATATTCTTCCTGTTTTACGTTTAAGTATAAGTGTAAGTGTTTATAAGGGGACGAACATGAAAAGAAGATGGGGTGCGGTCAATGGCCCGTTTCTTAGCGTACTGCTTTAGCATTTGCATGATATGGGCAGGAGAACGCGGAAAACTGTGGATCGGCCGCTTCAATTCTCCTCCAGACAGCGGCTGAATTCGACCTAGTTGCACAGCTCGCGTCGAAAGCGGAGGTTCGAGGACGTAGAAAGTTCTGACAGTAGGAATGTCCACAAAGGCAGCGGGCGGTACGATGCGACTGAGACAAGAACACAGCCATTTCCGAGAATGTGCGTATAAGTGTTTGAGAGTTGGAGATGGTAATGTAGATGCGTTGGAACTGCGAAGCTGAGACGACGGAGGCTGTGGAATGTGAACATGTACGGATGTTGTTCTTGCGAAACTCGAGTGGAAAAGCCGGAAGCCGTAGCCGAGGGGGTAAATAGCGACGGAAGCCGGGTGCGGACACGCCAGTAAAAAGTACGTTTCTGAGGACCTGCCAGAGACGACGGAGGCTAACAAAACAGTGAAGGCAGCGGAGATGGCACAGGCGTGGTGCAACAATGAGTCAGGAGCTGGTACAGAAAATATTTCAAGAATCGGTAAATAAAAACACAAAATAAAAAGTTAATACATTTTTAAGGTGTGTGTGTATATTAATTCAGGATTTTAGGCAATGTACCAAACAAAAATACAGAATAAATTCATCTTAAATTGCATTCATCAAATACGTCAATAATTTTCGTTTGAGACCCTCTTGAAGGTAAACCATTAATATAATTATTTTAATTAATATGAAACAAGTAATTAGATTCCAATGTTGGGAAATTAAAAATTAAAACTAATGTAAAGTTAATACGGCATAATTATAACATCAATTTTATATCTATTTCATGCATGTTTTTAAGATCATTTGATTAAGGCGGTTTGTCTGTTATTTGATCATGCGATCCTTAAAAATATGAAGTTGTGCAAAAGTATGTTATGAAGTTATTATGAAAAGTTTTCTAGACAAACTAATATGCGTCCATGTTTCTAATCCATTGAAAAATGTTTATTTAAATGCAAAATTATTATGTGCACACATGTTCTATATTGGTTTTAATTTCGGCGATTTTGTTCTATTACACAATAAAAACCCGACTCAAGCTATAATTTCATATTTGGACGTCATAAGATGTCATTAATGAATGTGTAACGCGAAGGACGGGACAATTATTTCTTGGGCCGCACCTCTAAAAACATTTTTGAAATAATGAAACTAATGTTCGATTGAATCACGGAATCACTACACTTACAGGCCTAATGACCTTAGCAGTTGACGTCGCAGGAATCACTAACAAACAATCAGTCAAGTCTAAGCGTGTGTTGTGTGCATAACTGCGATCGCCTGTGCTGGGGCGCGCTGTCCGTGCGGCGCGGGGGCGTCGCCCGACGCGGCTGTGGCCGGGAGAGGCCGGGGCCGAGGCCGTCGCCCGCCTCAGGGCCTGAGGACGACGTCTTAATTCCGTTCGCGGGGTCGCGGGCCTCATTACCGAGAGTAGCGGCTATCCGTCCCCAGGCCGCCCCTTCCGCCTCGGCCGCCCGCGCCGTCCTCTTCGCCCCCGCCGTCCTCGGCCGCCCCTCGCTGTCCGCTGTCAGCCTCCCGCGTCGCGTATTTCGCCGGGCCGGCCCATCTTCCCCTCCCCCCTCGCTCTGCCGTCCTCGTTTTCGGCCTGTGTCCTCGTCGCCGCCGCTGCCCTCACCTTCGCTGCCTCTGTCGTTACTCGTGCCTCGTCCGGGGCTGTCGCCGCTTTGCAGCTGCCTCGCCCGTCGCTTTCCGCACAGACGCCTCTTCGCGTCCCGAGATCAGAGCTTCTTAGCCCTGGTGGGCGTCGACGAGACGTCGGCGACAGCCGGGCGGGGGCGGGGCGGAGGCGGCGGGGGAATGGAAACAAAACAAATTGGCGAATTTGGCAACAAGCTTCGGGCGCCACCCTTTTGGAATATAAGAGCTACCTAATACAATTGGCACAGAAAATCTACTTAGAAATATTCGCCTAAATATAATTTTGTTGAAATATGAAGAAATGTATTTAAAGAAAATAACTTTTTAAATAGTCTTTGTTTCACAACGTTACACACTAATCAGGTATATCATGGTAGCCTTAATGTGATTAAACGCTCATCTGTCATATGCTTCCTTCTTTATGTGATAATCCCAACTCTAAATAAAAAAAGAACAAGTTCGACTAAACTGTTTTCCGCGGGCTGCTTAGAAGAGCTCGCCGAGCTACCTGTCACGAGTGACGCGTTTTCAGCGCACGCTATAGACGAGAGATTAACGGACTAAATAGTTTTTTTAAAAAATTTTGTTTCTGAAGTTAAATGAGTAAATAATTATTTAAATATTACATATGTAATTTATTTTATTAATTTATTGGCTTATTCTAAGTTTACATTCAATACTTTGAGGAGGTGTCTCACTATGGGTTTTCTAATCTGGTACAATATCTAAAAATTTGGTTTGGAAAAAAAGGATATTTTTTTAGATTATAGTTCTAAGGGGTGGGTTTTTTTTGTGAGTCTCAATTTGGCAAGTGCTGGAATTTGATGCATGTTATGAGTGAAGTTTGTGGCGAGGTATGTGATGAGGTGATCTAATGATTCAATGTTGAATTTCTTATGAGGCTGATTGTTGGAAATGAGCCACGACCAATGTGCTTGTTATGGATCTCTGAAATTAGTTGAGGATTATTTGAAATTTGCGTATATTTGTATTGGCGGTATTGAGTGTACAGGAAAGAATACGTAATTATGGGTCTTATTATGCATTTGTATACTGCTATGCCAGTAATGTCTTATAGTGAACTTTATTTTATTACTCATTTTAACTGATGAATTTTGCTTTGGTTTGTATAACATCTTTTGTTATTACAACTGTAATATTGAAGATAAAGATATTACCTTATTGAAATCTCCTTTCAAAGACATTTTAAAATGCGTTTATGTACAATTTAAAAGACAAAAAAGTTATTTTTCATGAAATATAGACTATAGGAGTCGTTTTTGAAGAAAATGTTTTTAAATTTTCCCTTATTTTTTTTAATGAAAAGAGTAAAATATGCGTACACAAATGGTTTCATTTGCGAGATATTTCAAGCAAAATGCAAAACACTTACATTGCAAAACTACAATTGAGTGATATTTTTTTAACTGCACTTAACGTCCTTTAACGGTCATGTTCTGATTTTTTTAATTACGCAGTACGTACTTTCGCGTAATTCTTCATTGAAATACACGAAATATAGAAGCATTTTTTCTTCAAAAACAGCTCCAAATTTTTTCCCCCTTGGAGACAGCAAAGATCGCTTAAAAATGCGGAGGGTCTTATTTTCGTTGAACTCTCTGAAAGTCGCAAAAGCTACAAATAATGCGAGAACTATCTGCAATTTTAGCACCACTGTCAATTATAAATTTACAAATGTTCAACGTTTGAATTTCTTACAACCTAATACATAGCCTACGCCATGCAATATCAAGTTAAATTCTCTTAGTCGGGAGCATCTGTGTGTAGTTTCAACGTTATTTTTGCACATCATTTATTTGCTCAGCATTTTTGCAAATCGCAGAATATAAAAATAATGCGAAAACCATCTGCAATTGTAGGACCACTAGTTTTCAGTTATAAATTTACAAATTTTCTATGTTTGAATTTGTTGCCTCCTAATACATACACCATGAAATATCAAGTTTAGTTCTCTTAGTCCGGAGCATCTGCGTGTATTTTCAACGATATTTTGGCACTGCATTTATTTGCACAGTCATCAGAAGTGCGCAAACGATGACGCAAATGCAAAATGGATTTTGCGCGAAAGCGCTGAATTGCAACTGAAATAGACGTGAATCGGTACCATGAAAATTACAGCCAGTTTCAAAACGAAAATGATTATGCGACTCAAATTGTATAGAGTTGCGCATTTTTATCTTTGCATCGTTCGTGCTCCAAATACTGAGTAAAGAGCAGAATCAGATGACTTGTCTTTCACTTCCATTTACCGGTGATGTTTCACTGCTTTGATGTTTGATTAGATACCCTTTGTTTTGAGGGAAGATGGATTAAAGGTTCATATACTGTGTTATATTTCCTCCGCATAATACAGTTGACGTTCAATTTAATAGACTAGAAGAACGACGACCTCACATTAATCATTCAACTATTATGTATTTGTCCTGAATTTATGTGAGAATATTATTACTGAACTTTTTCAATTAACATTATTAGCATATTAATATATAGCACAAGTTTGAAAGCCATCTTGTAATATTGTGTATGTCCTATCCACTTCATTATTTTTTATCTAGAATAGTTTTTCTTGAATATGGATGAAATTTGAATTTGAAAGTTTATGTTCTTTGGTGTAATTTTACTTTTCATTTATTTAGAATTCCCAAGTGTACGTATTTCAAAAGTAAAAATATTCAAGAAATTAAAATTTATATATAAAGCAAGAAACAGAAATTTAAACACAAAAATTATTATTTTTCTGTAATACCTCAAAGGGTACCCCCGAATAAGGTGGTAAAAAGTTCCCCTACACCAAATGACACATGAGTAGGCACCACATAACTGTAACATAAAAATAATATTTTTTCTTAGCCCCCGTCCCACCACCCATGCCTCTCTACAGCGAAAAAAGTGTTTTAACCACTTTTTTATCATATTGAAAAAACATGAAAAAAGAAGAAAATAATGTTTACTATCAGTAAAAACCTTTTTCGACAATTTTCCAGCTCCGAATTCTAACACAAGAAATATCTTTAAAAATAACACAAATAGTTTTACCATGTCTTAAAAGCATGGAACAGGCTCGAAGAAATTATCAAAAGTTTGTCTCAAAACACAAATTGTGAATTTTTTAAAGATTTTTTCGATTGCTGGGCTGTCATTAAAAAAGTAAAATACATATTCCGTCCGTTACATCACGATGACTTGAAATGTACTTTAAAAATAACTCGAACGGTTCTGTGAATTTATTTTTAATGTTTATTATACATTTGTATATTGCTGTTGCAGCCAGTAATATTTTGACTTTCGAATGTAGTTACAAATTATCATGTTTTTAAAGCATAAATACTGATGTGTTAGTGGAATTTTAAAATATGAAACACTTAACAACAGTACGTGGAAAAATGTACTGTGTACGTGGAAAATGTCATCAGTACTTTTATGAAATTATTTATGTTGATTTGTACATTACTTGCGTTCATACGATTTGGTACTCTGAGTTTTATGAGTAAAATACGAATAACTAGTGAGAAAAATTGGTGATATGACTCTTATTTAATACTGGATTGCTCAGAGGGGCTAAGATCAAATACTTGTTGTGTTTAAGAGAATATGCCCTAAATAATATTTTCAGGACCATTCAATAATTAGAGGCCGGCATTATACACATTTACAAAACACCAACAATATTACGGTGGCCGCGTTGGCATTGCCACTTGTAAATATGAAGTTCGTTATAGTATTCAATTAAAGCATTTTCCTCTGTGTGTGATGTAATTATTTTATTTTGATTTTTAACACTTCTGAAAATTCCATTATTAAATTAAAAAGAGACTCAGGAATCCCCCTATCTTGAATTCTCGTTTTCTCTACCATTATTTGAAATCACTGCTGTTGCACGCCAGACTCAATTCCTTTTATGAGCACCCCGAAAACGAAAGAAAGCGAGGCCTTTTACAGGGAAAGAAAATCGTTCAGGCTAAAACCCAAAGCGATTTGTAAATTGTGAAGACTTATTCCTTTGCTATTTCATTCTTTCACCTCTTTCCCCCTGTTTCTTCCTGACTGTCCGTAAAGAAAACCACGTGTCTGTCCGGAACTGGAACTGGATTAAACATGCAGGGAGCAACTGATGAGAAAACGTGCAGAGTCTTTCGTTTCTTAATCGATCCAATTTCTTCGTACAGAGCCCACTAAAAGTTTGTAGAAGTTACCTTTTCCCGCCCTGGGCATGGTTTTGATTTGCATGTTTTGAATTTGAAAAATCTGATCTAACCCTTCCACACGATGTCGTGCATCTCTAGTATTATAGCTGAAGTAATCGTGCGATTCTCGGATATTTATTTAATTCAATCGGAGATTTGATATGAAAATGAATGAATTCTATCCATAGTGTAAAATCGAAGTAATTTTGTGTACATCCCTGCCATGTTCCGTAATCTCTTCATGTATTGTGGATTGTTTCAAAGACTAAAACTCTATCACCCGAGGGGATGAATTCGAATAATCCTTCTCTAGTGATTATGTACATTGTACTATAAATATATGTTCCAAATTTCACGATTAATGCTTCAGTAGCTTTTTCTCTCTCATTGGCATGATAGTTACTCTCCTTTTACAATTTATTGAAACGTATTTTCCATATCTTATATTATATCCATATCCATTTCTATATCCATATCTTTTTTTAAATACCTTCAATTTTTAGATTTTTTATCATCATGAAACGAAGCAAATAAGAGATATTTACGAAACAGAATAGTGATTAAGAGTCGAAATTGTTGATTATATTTTTCAATTACGCATTGTTATACCAAGGAAATCTTATATGAGTCTCCGCAATTGAAGTATACAAGGCTTGCATAACGCTTACTCCCGCGGGCATTCTGCACTTACCGTCTGCGAGAGAATCGAAAGTGCATGAAGAAGCTTTGCGGGGAGGGGTAAGACTGTCGGTGCACGACGCGGCGCGTAGATTGAACATAGACTTTTTAGGCTTCCAGATTGCCGGACCTGGAAGACGATTGTTCCTAGACGGTGAAAAGGGATTTGTGCAAGACCACCTCCGCAGGAATTCTTGGACAATACTATCTAAAAAGTGTTTCCTTCCGATTTGTAAACATCCGAAGTAAACATATGACATGCATGCATACATACAAACGTGCATGATTTTATGTCGTCTACAGAGTGCAATGCTCTCAGTTTTATTTGTAGCACACAGTATCACGTGAGATAACTGTAAACCCCAAGAGAAAATGAAATAGAATTTGTTTCGCAGACGTGCAATATTTTCCTCTGCCATGAAATGCGCGTTCGTGTAGGTTCACGAACCCTCTGTGTGGATGAGGCCCCTGCATATGTGAGTGATGATGCGCGGTAGGTTTCCTCCCGCGTGAAGCATCCTCTCGAGTTGGGCCGTCCTTTTCCGGCGCGCGTGGGCGGCGCAGTTGGTCCCCCAGCCGGGTGCAGCCGACGCGGCACAATCGCGTAGAGGGTTGCGTTTAGGGCTTCGCGGAAGGGCGGCTGGGCGGCTGGGCGGCTGGGCGGGGGGGGGGCGCAAGGGCGGAAAGGCGGAAGGGCGGGCGGGGCGCCCTCGCGGAGGAGGGTCGCCCGCGCACCCCACGACACATCCGCCCCCTCGCACGCACTCGACGTGCCTCGGCCGATGCGGCGCGCTCGTCCGCGTGCCGACGCGGCGCCTGGGCTGCCCCAGCTGCGCCCGCCCTCGTTCTCCCAACTTCCCTCTCGCCCGCCCAACCCTGCCCTCGCCCGCCCTCTTACTCTCCGTCCCATCCGACGTCTCGCCCGCCCTCTCGCCCACCCTCTCGCCCGCCCGCTCGCCCGCCCTCTCGCCCGCCCGCTCGCCCGCCCGCTCGCCCGCCCTCTCGCCCGCCCTCTCGCCCGCCCGCTCGCCCGCCCGCTCGCCCGCCCGCTCGCCCGCCCTCTCGCCCGCCCTCTCGCCCGCCCTCTCGCCCGCCCTCTCGCCCGCCCTCTCGCCCGCCCTCTCGCCCGCCCTCTCGCCCGCCCTCTCGCCCGCCCTCTCGCCCGCCCTCTCGCCCGCCCTCTCGCCCGCCCTCTCGCCCGCCCTCTCGCCCGCCCTCTCGCCCGCCCTCTCGCCCGCCCTCTCGCCCGCCCTCTCGCCCGCCCTCTCGCCCGCCCCCTCTGGCCGACCGCTCGCCCGCCCTCTCGCCCGCCCGCTCGCCCGCCCGCTCGCCCGCCCTCTCGCCCGCCCTCTCGCCCGCCCTCTCGCCCGCCCGCTCGCCCGCCCTCTCGCCCTTCCTGTTGCCTGATTGGAAATCGGTGTTAATATGTTGTTAATCCTGAGACATTGATCATGTGAAGGCATAATTTTCACCAAAAACGACAGAACCTTGTGATACTAATGTCTTCCATCGTAATGCGTGTCTGCCCTCTTCGCTCTCATCTAAGAAGTAATCTCAATAGTTGTCTTTACGTAAGGCACGGTTATTATCTTCTCTTTATTTTACAATTCGAGAACTAGACATCCTTTTACATATTAACTATTTCAAGCCTCGCTGCTCTTAGTTCATACCGTTCGTCCCAACTTACAATAGTTTGTGTTACGTTATCTATGCAATTTATCGCACAGAACAGTCTTCAAACGTAATTTTCCAATACACTTTATTTCTCTCTAGGTTCTATCCATGAGTAATCTCTGTGAAGTTTACTATGGGTAAAAGCAGCAGATTTTCTTGGGTTTCTGATGATTCTCTTATCTCTCATTCCTCAAGTATATTATTCGCTTCATCCTCATTGTTGCTAACAAGAATGATTAAATGATTTTAATACCATGTTGTCAACTCATTGCTCTTAAAAATTATGTTTGGGATGTTAACATTTCATTGTTAATGTGTTATATGATTCGTTGTTCACATGTTTCTCAATTTACTTACTTTCATTACCACTTTGTATAATTTTCCATCACGATTTATTAGTTCTTACACAAGTACGTGTATCGTGGTACGTTTAGCGTGTCAAGGATTTTCCCTCTTCTGTATACTCCAATAACTCTCGACACGTGCACAATACAGATTATTCCACCACCGTTCATAAAAATCCAGATCCCAATATCGCGCAGCAACTTCTCCGACCTGCCCTCGCGTTCCCCCTCGAGGCGATGACGGCCCCTCTTCCGAGCCGTGTGCCCCAGCCGCGTGCCCTCGCCGCTTGTAATTCTTGGCCATCCCGCGCCCTGATCACCCTCGCCCTCTTCCGGCTGCCCCTCCGGACGCGGCACATATCCCTCCCCTCCCCGCCCCCGCCCCCGCCCCGTTTCTTCGGTTCCCCGCGCCCCGCACCGCTCGCCGAAGCTTCCGCCCCACTCGTCTTCCGCTCCTCTATCACTTCCTCCTGCAGTCGCCCTCGGCCCCTATCACCATTCCGCATTCACCTCCGCCGCCCCCGCCGCCGCCCCGCTTCCGGCACGCCCACGCTTCCTTCGTCCCGTCGGCGGAGGGGCGTCTTCAATTGGAACAATGCCCCCGTCGCCGACGCTGCCGTCGACGAATCAGGACGTTCCCCAATGGGGGCGACCCGTGTGATATATCCGCCCGCCTCTAATTCCTGCACCCCCCCCACACCTCCCTGCGCCAAAATTTGCGATATTGGACTATCGACACGCCCACGACTGACTTGCAGGCTCACGTACGTCAGTGTTTGGGAGAAGGAGGCCGGAAATACTGAGGTCCTTCTGAATGGCTCGGGTCGACGACATTTTGTTGGGTCAGCGAGAAGAGGCTGCGTTTAAGGTAATGCGGATGAAGGGCCACATGGCAAAAGTACACTTGTTGCATCTCTCAATATGCAAACTGATCTACTTGTGGTTATTTTCATGACTGTTGCCGTGTGATATACGCCTGTTTATCAGTGTATAATCACATTCCCGAACCTATAACGCCCGTAGATATTGGTCTCATCTGAAACACTATATTTTTTCATCACCGTCGCTGCTTGAAAACATATTTTGAATAGCAAAATTCTCAGTTAAGTAAACAGATCTTACAAAATGTAAAAAATAAAATAGGCCTCCGCAGCAAAATCTGTTGAAACAGCCCTCTCAACCAATAGCCGCTTTCCCGTGGAACCGATTGATTTTGCCATAAGACACATGTAAATATTCCCTCTTTTTAGCGGCCACCTTCAATGCGGCCAGCGGTCACCTTCAAAGCGGCTAGCGGTCACATCAAGCTAATTTGGACTGTATTAGAAGAAGCGGAGATGTGGGAGAAATTCCTGTTGACTTGGTATCTTCCTTTGATGGAGTGTATTGTCAGATAATTTCGAATAATGTCATCTCGAGTCGCGTCTCGGAAGGAGTTACTTTCTGATTGACACAACAACAGACGATTTTAATGAATATCTCTTAATGAAACCACAATGGGCTCCCAGTATTCCTAAGAGTTCGTGCCCATGCATTTCTGCTGTGGGACCCTGTTAAGGACTAGCGATGTGACGACGATGCTTTACACATGTTTTAAACATCCACGTAATAACACCGATGTCTTTTAACATCGATGTTTTTGCTTTTCCGATATTCTGTTTCTGAATGTAAATTTTCACTTCATCACAAAGTTAAAATATGAAATAATAACTGATAGTAACACTGTTATTCATGTTTTGGAACGAAAGACACGCTGTTTGCACTACCTTATTCGGCCAAACTCTCTCTTCATATTTATTTCTCTTTCTTCATATCTACTCCTCTTTCTTATTTATTTCGCACATTGTGATGTCATGTAACGCGCTGTGGGCTTAGGATCTGCCCCTTCTTTTTGTAGCGTCATTCGGTGAACTGAAAAATACGAACTATCGAATTAAATTTTAATGCACACGAATTTAATGTTAGAAGTTACTAATTTGTCTGAAAACATTGATGACGAAGAACATCGATGGTTTTGAGCTGGACTATTAAGGACTTGAAGGCACCCTGCATGCGCGTACCCGATCGAAAGGTCATTCGCTAAGAGCTCTGTCGTCGTACGCCCTGCCGTAAAGTTTGGATATGAATTGCATCTTCCAAGTCTAGTTTTCTTGATTGATTCGTAGAGAACGAAAAGTGAGTGTCGCAACTGAGAGAATGAATGACTTGAAATAGATGTTTTAAGTCTAAAGAAGGCGAATGATTTTATGAATGAATAGCTTGTTGAAATTATATTTTGTCAAATGTGGTAATTAAAAATGTTCAAGTTAACATACTCCACTTCATGGAAATTAGCACAGATTTTATTACCGCTTCCATTAACTTTATAATGGGTGATGAAAATTATTGTTTTTTTTCTCTTCTATTGATGTTGGTAAGTGCAACCGTAATTAGCGGTTTTATAATTGCGAACACCTCTAACGAAGTCCAATTATTTCAGACCATTGGTGACCGTGTAAGTGAGGTTTCACTGTTCTTAAATAGTGTGTGAATGGTTAATGCGGATTTACGAATTCAGTACTGGGAGAGTCTTATACTGGGAGAGATGGCTCAAGGCATCAACTGATGTCAAAGCAGTGCCTCAAACAGTCTTCCTTACAAGTCCCAACGGGGGCGGGATTTTCCACAATAGCTTATCAGCTAGGCCGAATTTAGTCGCTGTCTGGAAGAGAATTCCAGCGAGTTTTTTCCGACCAACACGAGGCTAAAGTTGGAGCAGCACACTACCATGCACTATACTACCACACGCGCCGGGAGACGGGTGAGAAGCTAAGAGCTTGTCCCGGCTGGGGTGGTGCCACCCTGGTGAGAGATACTTGGTTCGGGAAAAGCCCGCTAGCCGTCGGTAGGTTGGCGCCGGATCTCGCCATGCAGCGGGGGAAAGCCTCCGCTATCCTTCTAGGATAAAACGTGCATGACACTTACGGGAGTAAATACCATTGCATTTGACGCGCCCGGGATCTAACAATCAATCAATACGGCTTCTGTTGTTCTCTTCCGTCCGCACCCTCCGTTCCCGCGCGCGTGGTCGCGGCCGGTCACCTCTCCGCCTCGGACGCCGCCCCTCCTAATAACCCCACGTTGTTGCTCCTTGATGCATCTGCATAGTGGTGCCGCCATCTTGAATTAGATGTTATTCAGCTTCAACCACGTCCACTGATACTGCCTCGTATTACTAGCTTGGAGAGACATCAAGGACTGTGCCTGCAAAGTTTCAAACAAATAAAGAAAAAATAAGATTGTTAATTGCACTTTTGTTGTTTTCATTTGTTTCTCCTATTTACATAACAATAACGTGTAATTTGTAGTCACGTCTTCAAACTACTTTACTTCATCTTGGATGTAACTAGGTTATGAGAAAACTGACTTAGAAACGTGAGTCTCGTCGTCATAGATTGAAAAATTGTGTTACGTACATATTTTGATTGGAAAATGTGATAGGGCCGCGCGCAATGTGGCCGCGGCGGTCGGGCCGCGCGTTTCAGGCATCGCGCCTGCAGCCGCGCGACTCGCGGCCAGCGCGTGCGTCCAGAGGGGGACGAGAGAGGGCGGGACGCAGGCAGGTGGCCTCTATTGAAGGTGCGAGTGCGACCGGAATGCCGGGCGGGGAGGAAGGGAGAAGGGGCGGGGAGGAAGGGGGAAGGCGGGGATGGGTGAGGTGGAGAAGGGCGGGGCGAGCAGGGTTAGGTCGGGAACGGCGGGGCGAGGTGGGGCGCGGGCGAAGCGGGGTGGGTCGTGGTCAGGGCGGGGAAAGGCAGGGTGAGGAGGTGTGAATGAGGAGGCTGAATGTGGTAGCGCCGCCCGCAATGTTGCCGTGGCGGACGGGCCGCGCGTTTCAGGCATCGCGCCTGCAGCCGTGCGCCTCGCGGCCAGCGCGTGCGTCCAGAGGGGGCGAGAGGGGGCGGGACGCAGGCAGGTGGCCTCTATTGAAGGTGCGAGTGCGACCGGAATGCCGGGCGGGGAGGATGGGAGAAGGGGCGGGGAGGAAGGGGGAAGGCGGGGATGGGTGACGTGGAGAAGGGCGGGGCGAGCAGGGTTAGGTCGGGAACGGCGGGGCGAGGTGGGGCGTGGACGGAAGGGCTGTGTCGTGGTCAGGGCGGGGAAAGGCAGGGTGAGGCAGGGGGAGGGCGTGGACGGAGCGGAGTAGGCCGTGATGCGGGGCAGGGCGGGTAGGAACGGCGGGGCCGCGTTGGCGCGGCGAGGGCGGTGCCGGGGGCGGTGGCTGCAGGAGGTGCGCGAGCGCAAGAGCGACGTGAATGCGCGTGGGCGGCAAGGCACGGGGTCCCCCTCGTGCTGTCGATAGGCATGAGTGGGCGGGGGGTGGATACTCCGCTGAAGGTGCGGCAGGGCCGGGGCTGAGAGCGGGGCGGGGCGGGGCGGGGCGGGGCGGGGCGGGGCGGGGCGGGGCGGGGCAGCGTCACGGGGGCACTGGGTCATAGATCATTAGAGCGCCGCCGCCGGGACCCCTTCGCGGACGCCGCCCGGCGCGGCGCCTTGGGGAAATGCGGGAGAGTACCTTAGCGTAAGGAGATCTGGTCTAATGATGCTTCGCTTTTTTAAATTAATTATTTATTTAATTATTTGTTTACTATTAAGTTCATATATCTTAATATTGATATATTGAAAGAACGAGTTTTTCTTGTTAATGATCCATTTATTAACCTTCCTATACTCGTAAGTTGCTTCATGAACTATTTATATTATACAAAGACACAATATTTCCAGCCTATTTATTCTTCCAAAGCACTGAACAGATTAAGTAAATATATCTTGTGAGGGATAAAACTTTTCAAAAAGTAGTTATTTAAAACAAATTAAGGTAAGTTAATTTACTTTTTTGTTAATTAACTAGTTTATTTATTCATTTAACACAATGTCCGTATGTATAGTAGTTACGAGCTTGCTCCCATGTTGGTTTGTATCTACAAACTAGCAATAATGATTACATTAATTTTATGAAAATTCGAAATTGAATATTTTTAAGTATTTACGATGGTATTCTATTTACTTATATTTTTGACGATTATTGGTATTTTCGAAAGTTGCAAAAATTAAGTTTCATTTCGAAGTAGTAACTGTAGTGCGAGTTTTTGCTAAGTGTGGACATTTAGTTCCGTACATTTGATATTTATATTTTCACGTATTATAGTAATTTCTTATTAGTAATTGTGTGAAAATTTATTAACATACATAATTTATTATTGGCCTTGAAGTCGGCTGCCATATTTGTGACCAGATTGTATATTAAATATAGGAACAATGACACTTTAAAGGGCACTTATCCAAATTGTACTGATTTTCCAAAAATAGCTAAAAAAATTCACGGATTTTGCATGTATGTAAAAGCTTGTGGAAGTATCTAGATTCTGTATCAGAAGACCTTCAACACCTGTTTGTCTGTGAAAGCGACGAGTAATATCCAGAGGCAGCATATTTTAAACTGTGATGCTAAAACACAAAAGCAAATATGATAGCCTGAATTTTAACTTTCAAAAAATACCATCTAACTTTTACTAATATTTTTATGAAATCTATTGCTTCTGTTAAATTTCATAATTCTTAGCAGTAATAAAACGAGTTTGAATGATAGATATCAACGCGTTGACTCGCCGGAAATCAGTAAATTGTAAAAAGCCGCCCCCGATCTGAATGGCCGTCGTTCTTCATTATCCGTTGGTCCGTCGCGTCGTCAGTCGCACGCATAAAATATGCACGAGCTGTTGAAGTTGATCAATCGCTTCGTGTAGCTGATGGGCGCTGGATATGTACATGACACGCTGAAACTCGTGAGAAGCCTACACGACCGCCTAGGGAGGGGAGAGAGGTGGAACCGAATTTAAGGGGAGCTGAATGAGGTGCTGACCAGAGGGACTTACCTGTCTGGGACAACACGAAAAGAAAAAAAAAATTAAATTTAAAATGTTTTGATGTGATATCAAAACATACACGGATATTTAACTCAATAGGTTTACAAACAGACAAATTGGATTCGGTTCTCGATCCGAGTGACTGCATTGAACATATTAAAATTTATGGGAGTGTTTTTATTTTAAGAGCGAACAAAAGAATTTGAACCGAGGAATCTTTTCCAACCAATTTTTTGCAAAATGAAGCAATTAAAATCTTTATTTTTTTGGGTATGGTTTAGTAGTGTGGTGAGAAAGGACCGTTACGTAGCTTCTGCAGCGGAGCCCCCAACGCACATTGGCTTGAGGCGCCGGGTATGAGTCCGTCCTACTGTCACTTGTCGGAAGGCTACCCAACGGTCTAGAAGCGGGGGGTGTGGGGGTTGGGGTTACCAACAAGAGCCGCCCACGGGCGTGGACGTGGGCCTAGGCATGGGCTTGGTCTTGGGAGTGTGTTTGTGCTTGGAAGTGAGGTCGTGCTTGTCCTTGGGTGTGGGCACCGGTCTGGATGTGGGTTTGGGCTTGGGCTCGGGCTTGGGCTTAGGCTTGGGGCGTGAGTGGGTGGGGCGGGCGCAAGCGCGGGCGCGGGCGTGGGCGCGGGCGAGGATTCAAGTTTGATCGTGAGCGTAGGCACTGGCGTAGGCGTGGGTGCGAGCGCGGGCGCATACGTGAGCGTGAGGATGGACGCGGACGCGGGCTTGAGAGCGAACACAATCGTGGGCGCGGGCGTGGGCTCGCGGGCGCGGTGCGCGCTTGGACTTGGGCGCAGGCGTGGGTGCGGGCATGGGTGATAGCTTGGGCGCAGGCGTGGGCAAGTGTGCGAACACAGGCGTGGGCGCGGCCTTGGGCGCCAGCGTGAGCGTGAGCTTGAGCATAGGCACGAGCGTGCGCGCGGGCGGGAGCGCCAGTGTGGGCGTGAGTGTGGGCGCGGGCGTGGGCGCGGGCGCGGGTGCGGGCGCGGGCGTGGGCGCGGGCGCGGGCGCGGGCGCGGGCGCGGGCGCGGGCGTGGCGCGGGCGTGAGCTTGAGCGTGGGCGCGGGCGCGGGCGTGGGCGCGGGCGCGGGCGTGGGCGCGGGCGCGGGCGTGGGCGCGGGCGTGAGCTTGAGCGTGGGCGCGGGCGTGGGCGTGGGCGCGGGCGCGGGCGCGGGCGCGGGCGTGGGCGCGGGCGTGGGCGCGGGCGTGGGCGTGAGCTTGAGCGTGGGCGCGGGCGCGGGCGTGGGCGCGGGCGTGGGCGTGGGCGTGGGCGCGGGCGCGGGCGCGGGCGCGGGCGCGGGCGCGGGCGCGGGCGCGGGCGCGGGCGCGAGCGCGAGCACGCAGGCCCGGCCGCGCGCCCTGCACGCGAATCTCGTCAACGAGCAACGAACTTTCCCGCCGCCGAGAACAAAGATTAAAAAGCGGCGTGTGTCGCGAGCGCGGCCATCGGCGGGCGCGGGGCGTGGAGCGCGGGCGCCCGTGCGTGCGAGGTGGCGCGGAGGCGGCGGCGAGCAATCGGAAGCGCGATAAGGCGGGTGAGTGGGCGGACGCGCGCCGCGGAGGGGGCGGAGGGGAGTGGTGGGTGTGGGAGGGATTGTGTGTGGGCGTGGGAGCGACAGCACGGTGACCGGGAGGCGAGAGGCAAGGAGGGATGTGCCGAGTGGAGGCGAGGGTGCGGTCAAAGTTGGAGGAAAAGGTAACTGCAGAGGAGAGGGCGAGGGCGAGGGCGACGGACAGGATAGAGGGCTGGGGCGAGGACAGAAACAGCGGTCATGGCATGTGACGTTGCTTGATGACTGAGAAAATTTAAATTATGTACACTTGCATAAACGCCTTTAGAATTTCTTATCTCTTCATTTGGATAATTCCTTTATAAATATCACCGCAATATCATTTTTAAGCTCGTAATACGTACTGACAAAGCTTGAGTGAAACATCTACTTTCCCTTGTGTGGCTGGTATTCGTGGCAGATTGCCTCGTATTCTCCTTTTTCTTCTTCCTTATTCTCCATCGCGCTCCTGAATCGGCCAATTAGTATTTAGAACTGTTGGATGAAAATGCAATGTTCTGTCTAAGTAATTTAAGGAAGTCTTCCTTTGGTTTAGTGGTCAGAATTTGAATGTGCTAATATTGACTTTATATAAAAAGTTGAAAGTATATGCCTGGATTGCAAAATTTAAATAATGGATAAAACTTGTCTACGAACATATTTAATAATATTATTACTACTACACTTATTTCCTGTCCTGAAGGAAAAATTAACTTTTCTGTCGGAATAAACTGAAGCAGGAGAGCACCTTATTTTCTGATATCTTTTATGTCAGGATCCGTATTGGTTGCGACAGTTGTAGATAGTAGTAAGTTGCAAAATCCAAATAATGCATAATCCAAAAATGTATTGCATCATTGAGGCAGAAGTACTCACAAGCGATACATTTTCAAAGTAAAAACTCGGCACAATTTCAGTCTAAAAATAGTAACAATTGGAAATCCTATTTTTTTACTGATTACTTTTGTGACATGATTAGACGTACAGTCTTTGTTTCAGGAAGTGAGTAATATTAATTGACGTGGTTGTATAGGCTTCCGCGACCGGAGGGTGTGTTGTCAGCAGTACGCTCTGAAGAAGGCCACAATACGCTGGCCGAAACGTTAGCCACCATGTCAGTGACGCTGCTCGTCCCGGGTAGCCTAGACAACACAATATTAATTGACGAAAAATGGATGGATGTATATAGATATTGCCATTGTTACTTTCTGGTAAAGTACATTGAGATATATAGCATACTACATTTTCTAGATCTTTTTAAGTTTTCTATTTTTTCGAATTTGATATGTGTTAGGAAACTATGAAAGAGAATTACAAATGTAATTTGAAATCATTCTTTATTGTTAAATAATTTTTTGCGCTTTACGATATATAGTTTACACTTCAGATATATTTTAATAAAAAAAGGAACTATATTCATTCCTTTAGAATAAAACTAGAGAAATATCTCACTACTCCAAAACGTAAAGCTTCAGATCAATAACATTGAAAAAACTATAATATTAAATAAATTATATCGTTTGTTAATGAAATTAAGCTAAACTGCAAGAAAGTAAAAAAAATACATTTTAATTACTACTACGAAGTTTTTTTATCACATTTCACATGATTAAAAATCAATATTTTAAAGTATACCTATTTAATAAAAGCGTGTGTCTTGTAATTAGGTTATGTACCAAGATTATAATTGACATAATACCCCATCAATCGGGGTTTTGCATCAATCTAATTTAACATTTTCAACGCAAGTTCTATATCTGTGTAGTAATAATATTATAAAACGCATTTGAGGTACTGGAGTGCCCCAGGGTCAGCTATGTTATTTGTGTTCCGCTTTGTGTGCTTCGGAACATTTCTGTCACATCGCTTGATATTAACATAACCTCTGTGTCGTAACCGTGGTTTTCAAGTGTCGCTTCTTTCAAAGGATCCGTTTGTTTGATCAGCAATTACTATCACTATTTTTGTCTGTGAAGGCCGTTATGTCTGGCGGAATTATCAATCACTCACCTCTGTATGGTAGTTAATATTTTCCTTTAATTACAGGAGCGAATGCGCAATATAGATGTAATTAGTGCGCTAAATAATATATGAACGCATTACATAATGGCGAGTTTGTATCAGGGGAATCCCACAAATACGAGCGCGTTTGATGTCTCTGAAGTAACAAATCATGTAGTAGAGGATTGCAGGAGTAAAACGACTTTGCAAAATCATTTTTTTTTGTCATTTGGTTTTACATTATTAGCTATTTTTCACAATTTTTCTGCAGAGAATGTTTACGTGTACATTATTTTTTTACCTAGTGCCTTCCACATTTAATGCAATTACGCCATCAAATAGGAAGTGCTTCGATATCGCGTAAGAAAACGTTTATTTGACGTCGTAGACACTCGTGCACCATCCGATTGGACGTCTCCATCAGACAAGAACTTCTGCCCTCCAAGTACTTCATTATTGGACCAAAGATGTAATCTCATCGTGTTAAATCTGGCGAGTATGGTGGATGCGAAAAGCTCTTGAAGTCGATTGTTTTTATAGCTGCACGAGCTGAATGCGAATGGGCGTTATCATGTTGAAAATAACCTGCACTCATTTCACTCCTTCACTTTGTGCGTATTACTGACTTCAAATGGTTCTGGAGAAGGTCGGAGTTGTTGGCTCGGATCCCTTTGGTACCATGGGGCATGTAATGTTCCAGAATACTCTTATTCTTATCCCTGAATAGTCATCATCACTTTCCCAGCAGAAGATGGTATACACTCATCTGTCATAACACAATAGGCCTGACCCGGGCCAGACGTAGAGCGTCACTCAAAAAGTCATATCATTTCTGAATTTCTTACACCACTCATACACATGCCGCTGTGACAGACATAAGTCCCCATACTTCGTCTTCATTCTCTCATTAATATCAATCGTTATCACCTCTTCACTCCATAAAAATTTAATAACCCCACGTTGTTGCTCCTTGATGCATCTGCGTAGTGGTGCCGCCATCTTGAATTAGATGTTATTCAGCTTCAACCACATCCACTGATACTGCCTCGTATTACTAGCTTGGAGAGACATCAATGAATGTGCCTGCAAAGTTTCAAACAAATAAAGAAAAAATATGATTGTTAATTGCACTTTTGTTGTTTTCATTTGTTTCTCCTATTTACATAACAATAACGTGTAATTTCTAGTCACGTCTTCAAACTACTTTACTTCATCTTGAATGTAACTAGGTTATGAGAAAACTGACTTAGAAACGTGAGTCTCGTCATAAATTGAAAAAAGTTTCATGTACATATTTTGATTGGAAATGTAGTGGGAAATGATACTGTTCCTTCAGGATGTCTCCATAGTTTCTGGGATATTGTCTCAGAATACGCTAACACAGCTTATTTAGTCAGCCAATTTTTCGTGAAATTATTATTTTCATAAGGCAATTATTTCCTATTGTAAGCACACACCTAGCCCTGACATACACGGTCAGGATAATTCTGGAAATGAATATTTATTAGGCGGTCGCAAAGTATTGACAATTTTGAGACTTGATCCGTTCAATAAGAAGCGGAACCGCGGAGACGAAAACCGTGGAGTAAATTGTGTCACATTGCTGGTGAGATGCATTTCAGATTACTTACAATTGACTCACTTGTGAGAGGATAATTTATGGAAAAAGAAAACAAAATATTATAATCATCCGTGTTCTGAAGTTTCCTTTGGATGTGATTTGCTCCTTCAAGTCTATTTGGAAAAAATGTCTTCGCATGGGAAGAAACTATTCGGTGAAATACTAACATAACGGTCCTTTGATATATACAATGCGAAAGTTATGGATCTGTCATTTGAGAAAGTAATTATGTATGAGATGCCTAATTTCACGCAACATTGCTCCATTACTACTTATATTTTTGAAAAAATGTATACGATATTTTTCAAGACCTGTTTTTTGAACAACAGATTTCAGCAAGAAAATGATATTTATGTTTAGTGTATTAGTTGTAGGAATAATTTGAACTTTTCGAATAATCAGGAATAACAACGGAAATGATATCTACTTAATTCTCTTCAGCGTCATTTATGATATCCAGTAGCAACGTTTTATTCAAAAATTTGGAGCCAGATTTTTTTAATGTTGATGCTTTATGTAAAGTACCCCAACATCAAATCTCCTTTTCATTTTCGCAAATCCTCAAATTCGCTCCGATTGATCGGTGAAAATCCATTTTGAAGAAAATCTCCTTAACATTTCCGGCGCTAGAGTTTACTACAAAAGATACATTTTGCCGTCACTCGGTTTTTCGTTATAAAGTATTCTCACAAATCACGAGTTCTGACTACATAATGTGATAGAGCTTGTGCGAGTAATTTACTTCATTAAGGAATATGATTTATCCAATTTTTCTTTGCCGTTGCCTGGAAATTAGAGTTTTTCTGTGCGAATAGTTCACCCAGAACACACACAATACAATTCACACTCATCTTACGATGTAAGACGAGAAAGTAAAAAATAGACGGGATGTCCGTTTGCCACATTGTCGTAAATTCTCAAGTGACTTGTACAAACTGCCATACTTCTCCGGAACTTTTCAGGTTTCACCGTATAAAGCTATCTTGTTACCCTTCAAAATGTGGGCCTATTATTTGCGACTTTTCATCTGTTTACGTATCTGCATTATTTTCCAAATATACTTATCAAGAAATAGTGTACTGATAAGCTAGTCTGATTCTATGACCGTCGCGTCCGTGGTAGAAAGATGGGTGGGCTCTTGCGCAGCGTATCCGACTTCAGCCAATGAACATCAGGCACACTTATCTTCACAATATTAGCGGGAATTTTAAATGCCAAAATCATCACCATGTTACAAGTCATTAAAACATATATGAAGCGCATTTTTTTTAAATATTGCCCTTATTTCAATTTTCACGTTCATCGTGTTATTTTTGGTTGGTCACCGTTGAAAATTGTCACTTTATGTCAATATTAAAATGTTTCTCAACACCTCTCGCTCTCCGTGCAACGTGCCTCTCATAATTAAGTGCCTCTTCAAACGAAGTGTCCGCGCTGTGGTCCTGTGCTTCGTGCCGCAAACTTGTGCTGCGCAGAACGAGCAAACATCGCTGCAGCGGTGGAGCCCACCATTCTCTTCCCACCTCGGTCGCACTGATCGCAATTTTTCGTTAAATATGTCCGCGGTTTGGATGGTTCCTATTGGTTAAGTTGCGTTGGGACATTTAAAATTGGTGCGCGCGAAACAGGGAACCGCGCGGTTACGGGTCTCTCCGCCCTTGCAAAGGCAGCCACCGTAACGTGAGTTGTGTGACGTCACCACCAGTTTAAAAGGAGGCTCCAAGCGCAAGCGAAGTAGTGGAAAGTGTCGTCACAGGTGGTAAACGAGTTGGCTCAGTTGGGGTAACTGAGAGGGTGAGAACTCTCGCTGAGAACAAGTATCTACTACCTAATGCCGAATGTCGTCAGTCTGTTGTACAATTTGTGCAGAGGGATTTTTCTTTCTACTGTGTAAATGACTATAGTGTATATTTTAGTTGTAAATATGGGCTGAATAAACTATTGTTATTTTGTATTTCATGTTTATTTTTGAACATGATAGTCTCTACATGTGTAGATTTTTCATGTAGTGTAGGAGTGTAGTGGCAACATATTCATTTAAAAAAATTAAATAATAAAAATAAGAAAGAAATGAATTAATCTGGTTTAATCCATTTAGGTATATATAAAAGATGGAATCCAACGTGCACTTAAAATACTTCCGTATTAGTTTGAGAGAAATTTTATTACTTCTCCTCGATTCTTTGTAACTTCTCTATATTTATAAACAAAATCCAATTCGCACTTAATTAGTAGTAAAAGTGAAAGTTCAAGGCGTGATTTTTTTAAAATACGATTCCTCGAATGATCATTTGATACGGTTTTATTAATGAACTGTAATGAAACAATTCGATGAGGTTTGCCATACACAATAAAAATTCCAATTTTCTGGAATTAAATACTATTTCTCCCAATTTTCCATGGAGATTACTTTGGAGGTGGAGCCTCCAAATTGTGGGATAGTCTATATAAGCCCAGCGCGAAGGAATTGTCGGTGTAGGAAAGAGAGTGAAAGAGCAGAGGAGGGTGGAGAGCTAGCGGAGAGGGGGGCATGCAGCGGGAGGGACCAGAATTAGTCTTCAACTTTAGTGCTTTTCTCGCCACCGTTGGAATTACGTATCCGGCTTTACTGCGCTACAAATAGCTGACGCCTTCTCTAACTTCCGGGAACTCTGCCGTCTTGCTGGTCGAAGAACACGTGCCGCATGCAGTTGTTTGCTCAACCTCCCGCTTTTCCCCGCCCCTTCCCCCACACCCGCTACCGCACTTCCCTCCTGACCCCATCCGTCTGCCCTCCGTCCATGCCCCGCGCCCGTCCAAATCACTAAACACGTTTGTCTGTTTCGTCTCAACAAAGCATCCGCACTCAGGCGGGATTTGTTTGCGTTCGCTGTGCAGGCGCTCATGGATTCACACGGCACGGTTTTGTCCTGGAGGGTGCCGGGCTTTTGTCTCGCCACGGCGGGCCACGCGCGCATTGTACCTGTCGCGGCGGATACCCGCACCCCACGTACTCTATGAAGCCGGCGAATCCGCGCACTATTTGTTTCTCCCGTATGGGGTAGCATTTGGCCTCGACCGATGCTTTGGCTTCCCGGTTTTCTCTCGCTTTTTGTTCTTTTTTTTGTCGATGTTTCGCGGCGCCACAGTCGCTCCAACTGTTGGTTGTGAGCACCTGCCACTCCCAAACCCGCGGCCTCTCTTTCGTAACACGACGACTAAAATCCATCTGCATGGATTTTAATGAAATGCTTGCGTTTGAAGTATCCGTCGGCAAAAGCCAACCGAAACTAAAATGGCTTGAAGCCCCATCGTGCATAAAATGGCTGTCGAGCACGTTCTCTAGCGCGTTTATTTTCACTGATCGATTTGTCTGGCGAATAGGAATGATTGTGCAAATAACGGAGTTATCTGGACACATACGGCAATGCGTGGGAGGTGAAAAACATTTCTTGTCGGTTTACTGCTATCGATTTGTCTCTTTTTGGATGGGGAAGTCTATTACGTGTGACACGTTTTAAACGACATTTTAGAAAAATGACAAATCAAAATATAATGCTGTCGACTACGAGTGAAAAATTGATGCGTTATGAGTGACAGTTTCGATTCCGCCATGTATATTATACCGCGTACGTTGAGAGAATTCCGCGCGCGAAGTGTGTCCGCAAAGTGATCGCACTGTTTCGCGGTTCCCCAAGCTCACTTCTCCCTCCCTCCAAGTCAAGCGCCACATCCATTGCTTTAAGTGCTTTATTGCATCATGAATTTGTAATGCATGCCATGAATTAGAATCGAATCACGAGAAATGGTACCTACTTTAATACGTAGCCTCTGAACAAGTTATGATCGCCGACGTCTCAATTCTCCTTTTTGCTACGTCGTTACCGTCTATTTTCAGCCCGGGCCTTATCTCCGCGCACTCACGGCACTGCCGGGGACTGTTTAGGTCATTGGAAATGGGTCGTGTGGAATGAGGGATTAAAACATCGGGGCTCCAATATCGATGAGATTGAGTGATCAGTGATTCCGGGCGCATCAACAGCTAAAGTCGTTAGTCCCGTAAATGCAGTGCATGTATTTTATTCGTGAGGTAGTCATGATATTCCCTGTCATAAGAACCACCGCCGACCTAAACGACAGCTAGAGGGATTTTCCTCATCTAGGTATCTACCTTCAGCTGGACAACGCCCTAGCACAAGCGGATCGATGAGAGGACGGAATGGAGATAGAAGGGTGTCTTTCGGGCTGCGGCCCATCGTTTGAGGAATTCGTCTGAAATTGACTGCAAGAAACCAGGATACGATCGAACAAAGCAGTCAGTCTATGCATTTATCGTCCCAACGGGCTACTTCGCCGGTACCGAAAGCCATCCTTATTCCAGATCTTCGAAGCTTCCCGTGCGGACTCATCCGGACAGGCATCCTCCTCATCTGGAGAGTCGTGTCACTCACTCGGAAAGTCATCCTCCTTGAAGATCTACGAAGATTCACACGCGGACTCGGGCAACCCGCGGACGGTGTCCGCGCGGCGTCTCGATACGCGGCCCAATTTACTGCCGTGCTCCACAGTCATCGCTCGCCCCCCGAGGAAAAGGTCGCACCGCGGGTCAGCGGCGGCGCTCCGCACTTCGCATTTATGCAAATGGCTTACTGAGAAATATAAGACATTAAGTGTGTGTTTGCCTGCAGTGCTTGGCGCAAGGTTCGCTCGAATCTCGAGGGTACGCGAGTTGGGTCGATGAGATCGGAGATGGGGAATGCGAGACGGCGGAAGCGGGGGGACTATGTGAGCGGGGATGGTGGGAAAGGGTCCGTCGTAGGCGGTTACAGAGAGCGGTGGAGGCGGGGATGGTGGAGGCGGGGATGGTGGAGGCGGGGGAGGTGGAGGCGGGGGCGGTGGAGGCGGGGGCGGTGGAGGCGGGGGCGGTGGAGGCGGGGACGGTGGAGGCGGGGGCTGTGGATGCGGGGGCGGTGGATGCGGGGGCGGTGGATGCGGGGGCGGTGGATGCGGGGACGGTGGAGGCGGGGACGGTGGAGGCGGGGACGGTGGAGGCGGGGACGGTGGAGGCGGGGACGGTGGAGGCGGTGACGGTGGAGGCGGGGGAGGTGGAGGCGAGGACGGTTGAAACGCGGTCATTGGGACCGGAGGTGGCGAAGTTACTGCGCGTGCGACGATGGGGCAGCGGAGTGGGGACTAAGACGCTGTGAGTAGGGACGAAATAAAACGATGTGGAGTAGGTACCGAAGGTGTTGAAGGGAAACGTCTGGCATATGAAGAAGAAACTGAGAGGGAAGTCGAATGACTGGTAGAGAGATTGGGGGGAGTGGGATGAGCCGACGTGCAGGAACGTAGGTGTAGAAAAGTGCCGAGAGCCGGTGGAGCGGAGGAAATGGCGAGTGGAGAGCGGGTTGCGGAATGCGAGCTGGCGAGTGGTGGTGACGGGAACGGCAACACATAAGGAAGCAAGCCCTGCACTGTTGGAAGCACCAAATAGCGGGGTGGGCGGGGCGGTAACACGGAAACGGGGACGCAGAGACGGGGATGTGGCGCGGGTGCGCGGTCGGTGGCGGGGCGGTGGACTCCGGAAGGCGGGAAACGGGACGCGGGCAGTGGGATAAAGACATCTATTTCTCGCGTGTGAGGAAAGCAAATTTGGGAGAGTTCCGTAAAAATACTGTGGCGGCCGCTAGAAGCCAAGCCATAACGCTGCGGCCCACGCATTGCGCTGAGGTGGGAGGGGCGGGTCCTGCGCACGGAGAGAGCGCGGACGAAAGAAGCGCCACGACGAATGAGGAGGGAGATGTTCCTACGAAGGGAATGTGCCGTGGAAATGGGGATGGACGACGGGCGATAATGTAGGAATGGCGATGGAGATTCAGAAGACGGTATGCATTTTGGAGATTGGTTATGGATGATGAGGATGATGTTTGGGGTATGGGTGATGAGAAGGGGGATCGAGATGACTATGGGAAAGAATATGGGTGATGAGGGTGGGGATGGGGATACTATGGGGAATTGTATGGATGATGGGGATGGGATGAGGAAGGGTGTGAGTGGTGGGGATGGGGTATAGCTGATAGGGTTGGGGATGTGGTATGAATGAAGAGGATCGTGATGTGGATTGGAGCTCGAGCATACTGACGGAATATTTGTATGGGGCGGGAGAAGAGTGATAGGGATAAACAGTGAAACGATTGAATTGAATTTAATAGAATTGGCCTTATTTTACGTGGCGAGACTCGGGCCATTAGGCCCGCTCTTCCGTCTGACCACGCAAATTTCGCTACGCTCCTTTCATCTAGCAGAGAAAGGAGGTATTTCTTGGGCGAGAAACAGGCGATTTTGAATTTAGCTCAGAGGCGTCATTTAGGCTTGAGGATCTTTTACATGCAAGTAAATCTACTAACATGGGACAGCCGGCTTTACTTCCCCTCTGAAGGAAGGCGTACGAAGGATTTTGAGTCGTACGAACGATTGGCTAGGAGCTTTGTAGGCATGATCGTTGGGGTTATTATTGTGTGATTTACATGGATGGTAGACACGAGTGTTGGGGATCAGAGGCAGGGATGGATAATGGAAAAGTCTGGTAGGTGCAGGTGATAGGTGACTGCAATAAAGAGGTGCGATGGAGTTGGAGATAGAACTGTGAATCGGGATGCGGAATGGAAACGTGAATTGGAAACACGAAATGTTGCTCTGAGACGGTTTACCAGCTGAAGCTGTAAATCGGGTGTGTGACAAGGAGCTTGGAAAAGAAGAGACGGGCAGGATTGGGAGGTGGCAGGACTGGGTGAGAAACGAAAACGTGTGACGGGTTTACGAGACAAGGCTTTGAGTTGGAAATTCGGAGACGAAATGTTTTGACAAAAATAATCGAATGATATTGAGATGGCTTTTAAAAGTGACATCGAACTCGTTCTATGGTTATAATATGACTTGTGTGAATTGTTGTAAATAATGTAAGTAAATTGTTAAATTGTGAACAGACAATTTAATGAATAGGACACAGTTGAAGAATGTTTTTTTCAATTAGAATATGACTTGTGCTGGATGGCTGAGTAAAACAATTCATTTTCGTTTTCGATAAATGTAATTTAATAATCACAAAAAAATGTATTGTTTGCAATTTCGAATAAGTCATAGATCAATTATTCATTCAGATTTTACAATAAACAATGAAATAGTAGTGACAATGGGCTGTCATTAGGTTACAAGTTACATTTGCAGTACATCTCGTTAAGAAAGTTTTTAAATCCTACAAGGATTTATATCAATTAACACAATTGTTCTACAATTTCAAGGCATACTAAAATATTTGCGTGCATTAAAAAAATAATTGAAGAAAATGATAGTAATTAATATAAAGTTCAATAAGTAGTAAATAAACCTAGTACACATTAAAAAGCTAATAATATTTATTCACAATATAGACTAACTTGAAAAGCAAATTAATTAAAATAACTATTTAATAAAATAGTTATGAAAATATATTCATTCGTTTATATTTTAATGTATGTTGTTTTATTTCGTCTATGGTATATTTGAATCTCTTGACGCAATGAATTTGGAACAGTGCTTGGGTAAAACAAGAGGCAACTGCCAGCAGTGGCCTGAGGCGTCGGCGAGGCTCGGTCGGGGAGAGGTGGGGAGGGCGCGGTGTGGGAAGGGCTGGGGGCACGCTGCTGGTGGGAAGTGGGACAAAGGGCGTTGCCGCCCTTTCTCGAAGGTTGCGGAATTAATATGCGTGTCTCCGTAATTCCTCGGGAGCAATTTGCGAATATGGGAGGCCTATTTTCTTGTTGCCCGCTCATTACTCGGAGAAAATAATATGTTGGAAGGAAATTGTGTTTCCCGAAATAAGTCACGAGGTATCGATCCCAGAAGCGAACTCACGTCTGGACGACGTCGGCGGCTTGCGGACGAGGTCGATGGGGACGGCGGGGACGGAGGGGACGGCGGGGACGGCGTCGGGGGAAGGCACGGAGCAGGAGGGTCGGGGCGAATTGTGGACGGCGCTGGAACGAGTGCAGTGGAGGTAATGGAAGTGACGTAGCTGTGCAGCCGGCGGTAAGGAGCAAAAGGCAAAGAGAATGAGGTCACTCAGCAACGTGTAATTATTGGGCTGATTTTGGTTCTACGGAGGTGAAGATTATGCATGCTGTAGGGTCTCCACGGGAGTCTATTAGGCTATGGGAAGAACGAAGAACAATAATCTTCTTACAATTGTATTTATTACATCTTGGGGATCTTTACAGGCTGTATAATTTATTTTCCGTTTAGTAAGCCTCAATACAATAAAGGAATCGATGCCAATTACAGCTTTGTGAGAATGCAATAGGGATCCTAAAACGACCAGAGAAAAAATGATCGAGTTTGGCTGATGCAATTTTTACGGTGTACAATCTCTTAGTATAATTATACTACTTTTATAATTCACTTGTGTATATTTCATAGATAAATAATTAGGTGTAGTTTGTTCATCATATTTCAGAGCCTGTAGTAAAGAGACTTGGCGATATAACTGGTTTTAAGAATTGGCAAAGGATAGACTTATATTCTCACACTGTTACAGTTTCGGGGATATAGACAAATCCACTCCAAATATTCACTAAAGAAATGAGGCTAAGAATCGGGGACGTGTGGGTAATGTGGGAAGTGGGAAACGTGAACCTGAGCAGTTGGAATACTACACTTCAAATTCTAGCCACATCACCTTGAAAACCTTTTTGCAGCACATTTTCGTGAGTTCTCTTCTGTCTCCTCTTATTCCATAATTCCTCTATTATTCGTATCATATCTGCCATTAACTGCATCATTAACCCATTGTCAGTGAGACCAAAGAAAATATTTTTCAAAAATCATTTGTACGATACTTCCTAGTTTTTTGCTAATATTTTATACTAAATTGTTTTATTGCGTATTTCTTACAATTGTTTGTTATAGTTTAAAGTAATATGTCGACCAGACCGCAGCAGTTTCAATCGAATTGTAAATTAAATTTGTGTATTTTTGAATTCCTACATGTGTACATTTAGAACGGTATTGCTTTGCAAAAAAAAAAAAAAACAAAAAAAAAAAAACAAACAAACAAACGAAACGACCTTTCTTCTCTAGATTAATACGAACAATTGTTCATTTCTTCTATTTATTTGTGCACAATCGTTGCGTGAACATGATCGGTGCGGGCCGGACTGGAGGGGGATCCTTCTGGAAAGGCCCAAGTTAAGGGCTTACGTGCTGTTGAAAGAAAGAGGCGTGCGACATAGAAATATTTTCTGCCAAAAATAGACTCATAACCGTGCGACGAGGGCCGCCTCATTCTGGCTTCCTAAATCCACCTGCGTTCTTACTAATACCGAAAGTGTTGTTTTGTAAAAGACTTTATTGGTAAAAGACGCGAATGTGCTTCGGTTCTTCTCTGAATGACGTTTTGTGAATGTCTGTATGCACATATTTTGCGCCGAAAATTTTTTGCAGCATTACAATATTTTCTCCTTACTACGTAAATTTGTAGTATGCGGGAAAATTAAAAAGGGATTGATTTATATTGTCATTTTATAAATGTAGAAAGTGACGGAGGTTTTCCTTTTCCTTGCCGGAGGCAAGTCTTGCTGAGGGAGGTTAGAAAATATTTTGGGTATAGAATACAAAATAATATTTGTTTCCGCCACAAGGTATTAATATATTCATCAATTATATAATATAGATAAATATATTCCTGTCTATAATTTATAATTGTCAGTAAAAACTTGTAAGCCAGTGAGCCTCTGATAGCAAGGGCTAAAACGGTGAAGTGGTCGCTATCTGTCATTTGTGAATCCGAGTTTGAACTCTTGCTGTATCATTTTTACTTCAGCCACAGCTACCACTTTCACCGCCCCCTAAACTACCTGCCATTACCACTTCGAAATCACTTCTAACACACGAGTCTGTGTGCACCTTGATAAACGCATCTCCACCGTACCAAACGCACCTCAACTTCCACTAATGCCACTCTACCACTATCGCCCCATATTCACTACCGCAGTTCCCACCTCCACCACATTAACTACTATCCCGAGATTCACTTCCACCACTACAGCCAGACCACCATCAATCACATCACTACGACCACCACCACTTCAGTCATCTCCACAATCACCACCACCACCACTACCACTACTACCCTCAATGCTACCACCACTACTACGACCACCAGCACCACGACCACCAGAACCACCACCACTACTAACACCCCTACCACAACTATCACCACCATCACCACCAACAACAACACCACGAGCCTCACCCGACTTTCCGCCACCGCCTCTGCCCCGTCTGCCGCCGCCGCCTGCCGCCGCCGCCACCCACCACCTGCGGTCGGCACGCGCGAGCGATAGGCGTCTCTTTGTGATTGTATCGCCGCCGGCAGCGCTCGCCGCCTCGCGTGTGAGGGGCGAGGGTTCCAGAAATTTCCAAACTTAGTGGCTGGCGCGGCGGGGCCGCGGCCAGGCGAGGGCGAGGGCGGGGGCGAGGGGGAGAGGGGGGGCGCGTGAAGTTACCGGCGATCGTGGTCACCCGCGCGTTCGCCTCGCGCCCTTTCGCTCGCGCGCCGCTGCCACTCAGCCACGCAGCCACGCAGCCACGCGGCCACGCGGCCACGAGACGCTTCGTCTCGCAAAGGTTGCGGAGACGGGCAGGCGCCAGGAGCCCTGGTGCAGCGATGCCCAGGGGTCGGATTTCCATGATTTGGCGTAGTTTTATATTATATATTATTTTATTATAAACAATCTTGTTTGCAATGACAACTCATATAATTATTTCATGTAAATGCCAAAGAAAACTCACTGCAATACCAATATTTTTATCCGTTGCTTCAGTTCACAGCTAAGTGAAATTTCTTGATATTTAGTTGCAATTCAAGGCAATGTAGATTAATATCTTAGTGAATATTTTGCGCATATTTGGCCCATTTTTTCTATTAGTGCATATTCGTGTAATATTAGAAGCATATTTTGAATATTTGGTTAGAATAGAGACTTTTCATGTTTTAATAGAATTTGTTTATTTCTGAGCGTTCATTGATGAGAAAGAGCTTGTCAGTTTGCGTATTTTTTTTTCTTTTCTATAGATGATAATACACTTGTGCAAATGTACGATACTTCTTGAAATCATATTTTTTTTAAATCAGATAGAAAAAATGAAACAAGTCATACAATGTACTTCACTAGGATGCATATTAACTTCAATTATATCTCCCGCGAGGTAATATTTTTATTCCAAGCATTCTTCTTTTGAATTTCATCAAGAAACGTTTATACAGGAAATGATTTAATGTTAATTTTAATTGCATATCAAAGAGCATTTTCCAGAATTTTGGTGTCATAAATGCATTTTTAAAGGTATATTTAAAAATGTCTTAAATCATAAAAACCCTCTCCCAAGTGATGACACTATTTCAGCTTCTATTATTATCAATGGCGTAGCGCGACGTAACGTGACGTGGCGCGGCGTGGTGGGGCGGGGCGCAGTGTGGCGTGGCGCGGTGTGTTGTGGCGCGGTGTGGCGCGGCGCGGCGTGGCGGGGCGGGACCTCCCTGGCGGTTCGTTGCGCGTGAGGGGCGAGGATTCGGAAATTACCGGGAAGTGGACCGGACGGGGCCCGGGGTGTGGGTGTGGGTGTGGCGCGAGGGGGGGGAGGCGGGTGGCGTGCCGCGGCGCCTGAACGGGAATGTGCGGCCGATAAGAGCCGGAGGTGAAGACGGCTGCGCACAACAGGAACCGGCGCGCCGGTTCAATATAATTGGTACTACAGTATAATTGGTACTACATGCCAGTTTCTGGGCATAAATTCTTGTTCGTGGTGAAGATGTAATTGACAGCAATATTCTGCCAATCGGGCAACTTTCAGAGGAAGTGCAAGAAGCGCGTAACAAAGAATACAAACGTTTCAGAGAATGTTTCTCACGGAAATCTTGGAGACTGAATGCAAATACTGATCTGTTTCACAGACTCTTAGTATCATCTGATCCTTTCAGCAGCAGCATCAGAAAATCGCCAAAAACAAAATCACAGGAAATTTCGGATGAAGCGAAACTGTTACTGTGTTTCGAAGATTTTTTAAGAGTTGCGAAGTACATCAATATAGAACACAAATATTGTATCTTTATAATGTGTAAATAGTCATTGATTCATGTTTTTCATGTACAAACATTTGTGAGTGAATTTTTTAACTATGTCCCGATACAAGAGATTTCCATCTTTTTTTCTGTGAATGAACTGGAATCGAACTTATAACCCTATACATGCGACCTTCACCGTCATCAGAGATGATCAAGTACCTTTAGGTAAGTAGGTGTGCAAAGTTTCGTCAAAATTAAATGAGTAGTTTGCGAGAAAATAATTTTGAGCGGCTAGCATCCTGAAATCACACACTGTGCGGCGGAGGCCGAAACACGGCTGTGGTGCAATGTACGTGTGTCGATTAACGCCACATACAGTGAAATTAATAAACAAATTAAGAAACAAACAAAGAGTTATAATTAATGCTGTTCACTTGGTCTTGTTCACGTCCTGTATTAATATCCGAAGTGTCTACAAGCAATGCCCAATAAAATGTTAAATGGTTAATTTGTTATTTGTTTGTGGTTAAGAGTTGTCGAGTGCTCAGGCTCCTCGTTCTTAAAGCCCTCGCATTGTACTATCATTTTCTCCCGTGCCAATTGATTGATTGATTGATTAGTGATTCTAGTGATTCAACTACCAGGGTCATTAGTCCCGTAAGTGAAATGCATACATTTATTAGAACTGCAAATGGGTATGACCCGGTGGCAGTTAAGTGACAATAATTGCAAAAATTACAACACTTACATTAATAATAATAATAATAATAATAATAATAATAATAATATAATAATAATAATAATAATAATAATAATAATAATAATAATAATAATAATAATAATAATAATAATAATAATAATAATAATAATAATAATAATACCGTACAAGACGAAAAGCAGCATTGAAAAGAGCATTGATCGCGTTCACCGCACTTCACTTCACTACACTACACTACACTTTTTTGCTTTGAATTACACTGACCATCACTTCACAGCACTTCACCGCACTACACAGCACTTACTCATTTAATATATGTTACTGTTATCTTGTTCTAACGTATTTCTAAAACTTCGGACACTGAGAGGAAAAGCTTTGAAAACTGCTGCAGGTAAACTGTTCCAATCTCTAATTGTTCTGTTACAAAAGGAAAACTTCCCAAGATCTGAATTTTGTTTCCTTGCTCGAATTTTGTGGGTGTGATCGCTTCGGCCGAAATAATTTGGTTTTTCTACTCTAATCTGAATTTCCTTCCAAGCTGGTTGACCTACGTACGATTTATAAAGAGCGCAAAGCCTCGCCTTTGTTCTTCTCGTTTCTAGAGGTTCCCATGACTTTTTTGTTGTTGCAACAACTGCATGTTGTTGTGTTTTGCTCGGTAGGTGGCGGTGATCTTCCCGCGCTCTGTGGCGAGATCCGCCAACCTCAAAAGGTCCATCTTCATTCGGGGACATTCGAATGGAAACGTCTGAGGATTTATTTCTGATAAAAACAGTTGTGTTGAAGATCACACGTTTCGTGATGTTACGCCAGTTATTAGTATTTTTTTCCTATTAAATGAACTTGGGAACATTCATGGTTATTTTTATTTCTTCATTATTATGGGAAAAGTCTCGTCGCGATTATGTAATATGTATATGTACCTATTTCAATTTAATGTATTTTGATTTTAGTTGCGTTTCCATTTTAAATATTTTAAAACAACCATCCCTATGTGTGTGGCTGAATATTTTTGGAATAAACTGAAAATCATTTTTTCCCATTGCTAGAACTGAATGTAATCCCCCCTCGTATATTACAATCTCATAATTATAATGAAATAATACATTTGGTCACCCTGAAACTAGAATCTCCAAAAAAGCTGTGCAGATGTCCCTGTCTGAGAAGAAATTGTATCTGCTAGTTGACTCTACTATGTAATGAAAACATAACATTGACTCCTTTACATAATTACTATGTAAGACTAGAAATATATTGTCTAAATGTTAATTAGTAGTAAGTTTCTCTATTAATTAGTAAATTTGAATTACGCTTCCAGAAAAATTTTAGAGTGTATTACGAGGTTTACCGTTTGTCAGATATTTTGAGAAGATATTTTCGCGTGCTTTAGACACAAAGCGATGTTGTGCAGTACAACACAAACTTAATTTTTATGGCGAGCGGGCTCGGAATATGGAGGCTTCTGCATGTTGTGCGTGTCGACCGCAGGTTTCCAAGTCTCAATAGGCAGATCGGGAAATGCAATTGGCGCGACGGTCACAAAGGTCGGGCGAATTGAACCCTCGCGCAGCTGCATGGAACGGTCAACAACATTACGTGCTCAATTATATTGACCCACGGATTGCTCTCGGGGACAGTTGCTCAATTAACTCGGCTGATTTTCAAAGATCGGTACTGAAGAGCGCTTTCAATCCATGTCTATTGTAAAGCGTTCTCTAGAAATCAACTACCACCGTCATTGGGGTCATTTTGCTCTTTGTTTACTCTTCATGGTTAACTTGTGGCTCACTTTTGTCCCGTAAAAAAGTTGTATATTTTTGTCGTACGTATACATCGTCATCTCTCCATTTCACGTTAACGTACGTTTGTCTATCGTCATCTCTGCATTTCTTTTTCTTTTTTTAGCATGTTATCGTTCATTTATATGGTTTTCTTTCCCTTATTCAGTCCTCAATTCTTTTCTCTCAACCTATTTCTTCATTTCCGGCAGAAAGCCTCCTTTGTGATTATTGTTTTTTAATTTTTATTTTCAAGTGCTTTTGGGGGCAAAATAGCTCTTAATATGGTAAATTAATTTGCAATACATAAAAGATTAAATTAATATAAGTGATTAAATATGAATTAAGTGATAAAATGAAAGCGTAAGACCAGAGAATACTGCCAGGGTTCACTACAAGTAAAGGTGATGATAATAATAATAATAATAATAATAATAATAATAATAATAAAATGTAATGAAGAAATATAACACAAAAATAAAGAAAAGTTACGTTACAATAGAACTAGTACACGATATAAAGGAGGCTTATAGTAAGAAAATTGTAAAATACAGGGATCTGATTTAAGAAATCCGCTCTTTGTGATATCTTTAAATTGTGAAAATTGTTCAAATGTTTCTTCCAATGGTACCGGTTTAGTACAAAAGTCATTGGCTAAAGATCTGGAACAGCTCAGTATTAAACTATGTACATCGCCACAAATTCCATCCACATTTTTACGCTTCCCGCTTTGTCCACACCAATGCCGCGTACATCGACCACGATTTGAACTGCGATGCACCAAGGGAGAAGGTGAGCGATCGCACACTACGCCATAGATCGTTCTCTGTTCTGTGAGAGTAATATGCTCTATACCGCGACATTCGAAACTGTGCTCCTGGCAGGAATCAGCTGTTGACAATTTCCAATCAGGAGCTTGAATTGAATTGAATTGAATTTGCCTTATTTTACGTGGCGAGACTCGGGCCATCAGGCCCGCTCTTCCGTCTGACCACGCAAATTTCGCTACGCTCCTTTCATCAACTAGCAGAGAAAGGAGGTATTCCTTGGGCGAGAAACAGGCGATTTTTGAATTTAGCTCAGAGGCGTCATTTAGGCTTGATCTTTTACATGCAAGTAAATCTACTAACATGGGACAGCCGGCTTTACTTCCCCTCCGAACGAAGGATTTTGTCGCCCAAAAAATCCACGGCTTCGATCGGGTTTGAACCCGCGAGCTTGGGTATAACAGTCCGGCACGCTAACCGTCACACCATCGCCGCCGCCGCCAGTGACGTCACTGTGGTGACGTTCAACCTCTCGATTGGATGAAACCGTACTGCAGCAATACTGCAGTATAGGAGCATACACGCCGTATAGGAGCCGCTCCCCGCCCTGAAAGCGGCGACCAGTGTGGTGGGCCGGACTCGGGCGGTGCGAGGAGCGGTCGAAGAAGTCCCGGCCACCGGACCGGAGCTCGCGGCGCGGTCGAAGAGGGCGAGGCCTAGGGGTGCACGAGACGTGGCGGGGGCAGTCGGAGGGGGGGGAGATTGCGGCCTCTGGTGCGATGATGGATGCGGCGGGTGACGCGGCTTGGCGGGGGGGGGGACGTGGAGGGGGAACGGCAATGGCAAAGCCGCAGCGATGCAACTCTCAAGTTGGTCGACAACCGGAGTGTACAACTCTTGCTAAATAGCACTGTAGCTCCCCAGCAACTGCTTTTGAATATGAATCGGATGTGACTGTTGGGTAAAAAGTGTACAGTTGACGTAATCTACAGTGACAAATAATAGGAACTGATAATTGCGTTTATTAGGACAAATTGATTTTTATTTTCGGAAAGGGAAGCAGATAAGTCAAATTCACTCCGCAATCAATTATATCAAACATGCTGTGGGCATCCTGTACTTGCACACTAAACTGATCGTACCTTATGGAGCTACGAACAAATTGCCACAAAACTCAATGCTACTGGATAGGACCGCCACTAGTTACCGCAATTATATTGTAGTTTTCTAATTGTTGATTTGGCTTATTCTTTGTTCTCCATGCCATCCACTTTCTGACCCCTTTTGCACGGAAGTAATCGGAGTCTTAAATTTTGACTCGATCAGGTAATTTGCTTATGTTTGTCTAAATAAAATATCACAATCGGAAATGAACTTATCAGATTGGTAGACATGTCTATCAATGACCATGTGATAAGTAAATAGTGACACGTAGTTACATTTGACATTTTTTTAAAAAAAATGTTGGTGATAAGTCCGTAAACATGTAAACGTCCTAGAATTTATTTAAATATTTCAAGTTTTAGAAATTGAATTAACGAAAAACCGAATAAAAGCTCTTGAATGAGGAAAGATGCTATTCACGATTAACAATTTATTACTTCACGTATCCTCTCTTTTTTAAATTGATAAACCCGTAGAGAAACATAACGCTTTTTTCCATAAAAAGTTATCTTGATACAATTCAACTTCATGTAATGAAATGTTTGTCTTTCAGAGGATATGTGTAAAAAAACATTCATTCACTCAATTGGAAAATGTATTATCTTTTTAGATGTACTCGCATCAGCTGTCAAAACTTCAATTTTCTTTATTACTTAGCCTACTCGCGGTTCAGTTGCTTCGCAGTATTGTGACAAGATCACAAAAAAGTATATATGTGTGTGTGTGAGAGAGAGAGATAGAGAGAAATAGAGTGAGACGGAGAATAAGAGCAGAAGTCATTCTTTTCGCTCTTCACTTCGACAGTTTCTTTTAGTAAATGGCGCTTGTGGGCAGCGCGAGCATACATTTCATGGAAGCTCAATCAACTGAAGTGGAGTACTCCGCGGGAGGTAAACAACACACCGCGCTCTTCCGACGAAAAAAACAAGGGGCCGATCGCAGAAAACAGATAAACGATCTCGATAAGCTGTCTAACATTCACTTCCTAGTGTACTTCGAAAATGAAGAGGAAACACTGTCGATCGAGGGATATTATCGCCACCCGAATACGGGTCAGTCTCCGATCGCTTCTATCTCTAAACAGTCGTGCACACGGGAAATATATAGGACTGGCTCATGTCGGGGAACTACACGTCTCGGAAACGTCGGGGTCTAGCCTCATTTGTCATGAAATACTCTTCATAGTCGTCACTTGTGTATTACGGTTTTTTGCTTGGGGTGTCAGAATATTTTGAATGAAAATAAAATAATTTTCTAAATGATTGCAGATGGAAGTAAGCTTACTAGTTAGTAGCAGGTTATAACGGCAGTTACTGGCCATTCTGATTACGAAGAGTGTATATCAGTGTATCATAACACAGTATCTGTTAGCGTTTCTAATTCTCGCGATACGTTTGATCAACTGTTTGACCGTATTAAAAGAATGACAGGCTGCATAGGAGAATAACTGCCTGTTCGGATGGTCTCGTATTCGTTAACCCGACAGCGTAATGCGCAGTACAAACAAGGGGTCGCGAGTGCCACTTTCCGTTTACTCATTCTCTTTGCATAATCCTCATCATCAAATAAGCTTCGGTATTCTACAAGAGAATTCTCATTTTGAACCTTGCTGTGATAAGCTTAACACGTGACATATCACATTCTCTTTATTTTTGCGTAGCGTGCTTTCAAAGAAATGAAATGAATATTTTTACGTTCGTTGCTCATGAAGTGCTTGTGGTACATTCTAGAATTTCATTTTTATGAATATCTATGGAAATCCATTTCACTCACTGAGAATTAAATGTAATTTTTCCACTATTTACTGTTTTCCTTTAGAACAGAAAATACACCACATATTTTTGTATGCTTTGAAATATCTGAAAGATGCTTCAAGATAAGAATATAATATAATATTATATTATCCCTAATTTTTGTACACTCTACCAAATATACTCATATTACACAATAGATACCAAAAAAATATTAATCTCAATAACGGATGTAAGTCCCAGCATTATCTTCCAAAACTATGTTTCCAAAGAGAATTAATCCAACTTCTAAAAAAAGTACCTATCAAGAATACTCGATGCTGTGTAACGATGAGAAAATTCACTTCTCAGTTTCAAAAGACCGGAATATGGCGTATTTTGTATGATTATAACGTCCATTATTTGGTAGAATGTTAAATAATATTCGTCAGTAACGAAACAAGAATAAATCGAATATCCTAGCGTATTGTGTTCAACGAGTATATCGATTCCAGTGCATTAATACAGAACACAAGATAGCTAGTTATATTCATAATTTCTCTGGCACTTGTTTTCTTGTACAATTTGGGCAATTTCTTCTGAAGAATGTGCAGAGTAACAGAAAATAAACAGGAAGGAAAGGAAAAATATCAAACAGATTGTTTTAATTTAAACATGTGGACAATTAAAAGTATAAATACGTAAATCATAAAAATAGTTGATTGAATTATTTTATACAAATATTTATTAGTCAGAATGTGAGTATTTGTTGCATGAAAAGTTATTGCAAATGGCTGTTTGTTTATACCGACTTTACATAGATTGAACGTATTCCATCTTTTGAAATGTCTTTTGAGACATCTAGATGTGAAAAATATAGCTAAATTAGCAACTATCTATATTAGTTACTCTGATATTTTGAGGAAACTCAAAATGCAAATTTGTTCCAAAAAAAAGGAGGCCACGAATCAGTTTTGGCCCATGAACGTTGTTTGTTGACTCTTCTCCAAAATCTTCACCAATCATTGCGTTGAAATTCTATCATTGTTTGGCCTCTTTATTTGCGAACAGGTCTTCGCAAAATTTCTGTAACCGAAGGTGCGATACCTATTTTCTTACAATATAAATATTTCCAATTATAACACACGGGGTTGGAACAAAATGGATTGGCTATCAGTATCAACATCACCAAAAAACCACGTACGAGGCTTGTACTTACAACCCTTTTCCACGTGATATTAAAAAATGAAAATTTGTAAAAGGAAAGGTTTGAATTCCATATTAAAGTATTTTGCTTCGTAACTGTTTAATATGGCTAGAGATATACAGAGTATCAAGCACTAAAATAATGTGTTCTTCCTAACTTTAGTTACACACTTTTATGTTGTACAACGCTGAAAGATGGACTTAAACTACTTCGGCGTCTAATGAATTACATCTCGATCGCGATCAGTGACCTACGTATCGATCAAGAAACATCTGTTTTCCCTCGGTACTCTGAGCAAATGCTGAGAAGGTCCCTTGCTTTGTTCCTGAAGAGTTGGTTGTCTCCTCTTCTCTCTTAAACGTTACATAAAGTGTGAACAGTGTTTGTCGGCATATTGACCGCCAAATTATTTCAAATTCGGCGCCTTGTTTTTTAATAGGTCACTTTTGATGTTCTTTGAAGGCGTTTCAGAGGAAAGGATAATACATTTCAAACTTCGCGTCTGGAAGATCAATTTTAGCCTTATTTAATCAAAAAAAGCCGCGCGAATTTCTTCCCTGTTGACGAAATACTCACTCCTTTCGTACTACGTTCCTTGACGGAGATTGTCAACTGCTTCCTGTTAGTTCGGAGCGTCACCGAAAGATCGCATCAGCTCCTGGCCAACCTCGCCTAAAATTACCATTGTCAAAATACGGGGAACTCACAGATTTCTACCTCAGACGCCAGCTCGCTATGTCATCAGAGGAAAAGTACTGAAAGCTTAGTAAAAACGTGTTGGACACTTTCAAGCTTCGATTCAGGGTATGCCAGGCAGTTGGATGTAGTCGTAACATGAAGTAAAAACGACGAAATTAGTAAAGAAACGTTTGATTTCATCTGGACAGAGGTAACTGTGACAATCTCTTCTATACTCTTTAATTCTTTCTCCAAGTAAAAATCCTTGCCAATTGTGTGTCGCCTTTTTTCCAGAACACTCTTGTCTGATAGAAACTACTGATGAAAGAGGCGATGTTTCGTTACAGCTTATACTAATTATTTTTCTAGCTATTTCTACGAATATTTTGCAGCCTCGACAGTGTTGAACGTTAACAAAATAAATATAAAAAATAAAGAAATTTATAAACAAATGAAATTAAAGAAATAAAGAACTTTTCTCACTTTACACTTGCCCTTTAAAGCCGATTACTGGAGCCGTGTTATGTTGGGGCTACTAGAGCTCTGCATTCGGAGGAGTGCAACCACTCATGTGTAGCCAGGCCCCGCGCCGACGTTCACTGGAAGGACCGGCCTCGCCTGGTGCCTCTCGATTACACGCAGACAAGCAGCGTTGCCGGGGCTCGGCCGCAGCCTCGATATATATAGCCGCCGCGCAAAACACTTTCAATTCATTGTAATCGATTAATCATTGAAAGAAAAAACATTTTAATTAATTAATTAATTGGTTCAAATGTAACAATTAATCGATCAATTGGCAATCGTTTGATAGTGTAACAACAAAATATAACACAATTTTTGAAGTAATTAAAGATAAATGATTTTCATAAGTAATTTAAAATAAGCTGTATCAGTAAAACAGAATAACAATTAAAAGTAAAATGTCAGCATTTTTCATTGTTAATTATGTTAGTAATGATAAAGTGCAAGGTACAAATACCGGTATTAATGTAAATACACTTGCATAATATTTTCAAGTGGGCAAATGGCACAAATAAGGCAAAAGCTCACTTAACTGAGTTCAGAATAACTGTATAAAAGCATGGTTGAGGAAAAACTATGTTTAGTATCAATTGTAATAATATTACGTTTCTTACAAGCATTTGTATTATTCGTAATTATAAATTGAATAAATTAATAATAATTCTTAATTTCAAGATTATAAAAGAATTAAAAAATACGGTAAAAACCGAGGTGGCTGGTATGCCTTAACTAAAGTTACTTTTTTTGCGTGAAAACCGTTACGTTTTTTTAACAAAACCAGAAAAAAAAGAAATACATTTCAAGAAAAGGGATATTTAATGTTAAATGTGTCTAAAAATACGTTTCTGCCAAAATAAAGCGAGTCAGAATAGTTTGTTTTTTTTTCATTCACAAGCACCAAAGGACATTACTTTTTGTCAGTTTCCCACACGCCCAATGTCTAGACACACAGTACGGAACATTTTAAAATCTATAAACACCAGATTTCCCATTTTTAATTCTCGAGACGAACATTATTATTTTCAAAAACTTTAATCCTTATAGCGCCGGAGAGCCTAAATGAACTAACTAACTTGTAAATATTAGGAAATATTAATTATATTGAACACTTCGTTTAGAAATTAAAGGTAGTAAAATTGACTTTGCTGATCGTTTATTGGAATTACAAACGAGCATTCCTTCTTCATCCTGGACGATAGAATCGGATATCCGCTCCGAAGTGGCACTGGAGTCGGAACGGAGCCAGTCGGTTGTCGGCGACCGATCGAACGCTGGGCAGTGTCGGCCGGTCACCGACGATCGGTTGCCCGCAACCGCTGCCACGGGCGCTCGAGCGCATGGTCTCGAGAGCAAGGGGTCGAGCGAGCGCTGCCCGGGAAAATCGCATTAAATGCAGACCTCAACGGACCACCAACGCCCGTTCAATTGCAGTATTAGACAACGAAGAGGAAGAGTTCTAGTCAGACCTTCCAACGTTCGGAGCAGGGTTCGATTCCCGGACAATCTACATTGAATTTGTGGTGGACAAAGCGGGATTGAAGCAGTTTTTCTGGGTATGCACCCGTTCGCCTGCCTCTCATTTCACCATTGCTTTAATTCATTAATCATAATTTCATTAAGGCAACCCAATTTGGAAGCCAGTCCACATTCGGGATTAAAGGATTTTGAATATACCCTTCCAGAGACAGTATGATTGAGATTATTTTAATTAGTTACATGTGATGTGCATGGAATAAAATTAATTTATTATATAAAATTACAGAGAGCGAAACAGAGCGGGGTAAAGTTCTAGATTAGATAAAGCATCTTACTTTATTTTTATTCTATTCAATTCAATTTTCTCTAGGAAAAAATTGGTTCTCCATCAGCATATATTTTCTTGCATTATTTCCAACGGCTATGCAATTGTATAATTTTACATGAACCTGCAAAAGTATTTCCCACCAACAATTTTATTTCTCCATGCTGGTTTTTGAACTCAGGTCCTTAACAGTTAACACGCTAGTTACGTTACCTCTAGCACCGCTAACCCTACATCTAAATTCTGCCCTCCGGGCGCTAAAAATCAAAGTTTTAAAGAGATTTCATTTTCGAAAAAATCACTTTCTTCAATATTGTTGATTTACAGTGGTAATATTTTCTTTGAATTTTATTCTAACATATTGTAACCACACACACCGTGTAGCTGCCCCGACTCACCTGATTACCTGGTTACGGCGATCCAGGGTTGCCCCGGCTTCTCAGTCCGTATACTCCTTAAAGGGAGGCATGCGTGATAGGGCTTACTCTCGTTCTAATACTGCATTGAAACACATGGTATTTTCAAAGTTGGATTTAATGTTCCCTTATCTTGAGTGAAGTCTTCCATTATAATTATTCCTTAAAATTATCTTATGAATAACTTATCTTATTCGGCCGTACGGGCGAGAATTCACAATTGGAAGCAGAGCGGCGTCCTTCCCGGCGGTCACGACCCCGGTTACGGGAGCGACGGCCCTTCACCCTGGTGCTTGGCGCGGTGCGCTCAGGCAGCGCGATCAGGCGAAGGCTGTGGTGGCAGGCGGCGTGATGGCGTCCACAGGGGCCAGCAACGCTGGTCCGGGCGTCGACGGCGTGGTTCGCAGTTGCGGTGGTTGCGCCTCGGACCGTCGTCAGTTCTGGTCGGCCACCCACAGTCATGGCCCGTGGCGTTCGTAATGAGTTAGCGACCATAGATTATGCATTCGGGCGCGGGCGCGGTGGTGATGCGGTAATGCATCCACTGGCATCCCCGTAAGGAAAGAAACTCGCTCTCGTCCCAGAGACCGAGCTTGCGTGTCGCAGCTACCTCCTCAGTTTCGCGTGTCACATGGCACTCCCTCGCTTCGTTTTCCGTGATTGGCGACAGCGCATCACGCGGTTTCTTCCGCCCAATCGCGGCGTCATTATTGACCGTTTGAGTCCCGCCAAATTCCGTTGGAACTCAAACGTCACTCAAGTTCCAAGAACAGGTGTAGCTGAATTGACGGGTTGTGAGACGGCGGCGTCCGTATTTCCCGGTGAATCAGCGGGTGCGGCCGGGGCACGCCTATGACAGGACAATAGAGCTGCATGTCTCCGCATCCCGACGCTTCTTATACGCTCGCAGGTAGCGAAAAACGCACATTTCCAGGCCTCATTTCATCAACGTTACATTGAACAAAATTACAATACTAAGTCTCCGAAAATAGAACCTGCGCGAATTTTATTGGCGTCAATTGTTCTATCCGAGGGGGAAAAATTAAAGAAAAATTTTAATTCTTTATGAGGAAAATGAATTAACTTCATTGAGTATTCACGCATAAAACGACACGTCATTTTTAAATAGATGAACATAGTTTTCATTACGATATTATATTAGAACAGATTTCATTGAAAAAAATCTCTATCATGAATATTGTACTTTTGCAATGCTACCTTTCCAATTTTTGATAAAGCTGAGTTCTCTGAAAATGAGATCTGCAACTTTTTTTAAGCTGACTTTCTCTAAGGAAAAAAATAAAGAAAACTTTTGCAGCCATTTCTAATTTTTAATTACCTGTATTTCACACAAAATTAAGCAAAAATTACATAATTAAAATTCCGAAAATTTCTGTACGACTTTATTCAAAGATCCACCGTAAGTCAACGTTTAGTTTGGTGACAGTTCACACCATCTTGCGGGTAGGAATACAGTCATCACCTGCGATAAAACATTTACGACCCTAACGGAAGTAATGACCATACTTATTGACGTACCTGAAGTATTAGTTAATCAGGATTAATTAATTAATCAAATTAATAAGGAGTCGTATGCCACTCCTCCTGGGTTTGGAATGTAGCGCACAGCAACGCAGAGCGCTGCTCTCCGTGCATTGAACTGCAGTGTATTCATTGCACTACAGAACATTGCTTTATGTTTCAACACATTTTACAACAGCTCGCTGACATTAAGAGGAATATTTTTGAAACATTTAGATCTTAAAACGATATTAATAATAACGTTTTTTATTTTTCTATTGGGAATAATAATATGTTTGTATAATAACAAGCGGTCGGATTTACGCCGGTGCACGAGGTCTTGTGGCTTGCGCTGAGTGGCCACTGGTCACGAGGTAGCTCGAGCCTCCGCCAGGGGGGGCTCTGTGCTGTTGCAGCTGGAGGGGTGTGGTCGAGGAATAGACTCGGCGGGGCACGTTTGAACCTCGTAGATCTGTCGCACGGGGGCGGGGAGGAGGGGCTGGCTGTGGCCTTGTGCTCCGCTACGCGCCCACAATTCTCTTGGCCCGACCCCACCCCCTCCCGCGTCCTCGTCCCGCTGGCCAACCGGCCACGTCCTCTGGCGCCCCCGCCGTGGCCCCTCCGTGCACTCGTGTGCGGCCCTTGGCCCCTCGCCCACGCCTCGGCAATTTCAGCGTCCTTCTCGTGTTCTTTCTCCCTTTCTTCCTCCTCTCCACTTTTTCTACTGTTTTCTTTCCTTCTTTTTACTTTCTCGCTACGGAGTAGAGAGAAAGATTTGTAATGCTGCACAGAAAACGACGAATTTTCGGTAGAAAAACGCTTATTACTGCGGTCTGGTAACGCGTGGATAAACTCAGTTGCTTAATTTGGAAAAAAAATCCTCTAACTCGTGGTGTCGCCAGAATCCAAGTTTTGTGGGTCCTTGATTCCGAAATATCGAATGACAGTAAATGTCTGTCCTTGTCCTTCTGTGAACAGTGCTAACGGCTAAACCGTTCAGGCGATTCTCTCCAAACTTGATATTCCACAATCGATCTGACTGATGTTGCGGCCCTTTGAATTGGTTACTGATATTTTAACTTTTGTTGGGGATACTTTACATGAAGCCCCTGGGACATTTTCCAAATTTTTAAGAAAATGGCTCCATTGTTTTTATTGTTGTTGTTAGAAAGCGTGAAGAACGTTTAAGAGAATGGTGCACGTTTCATGATCGTTAAAACTAATTTTTCGAAAATTGGAAAAATTCAAAATTATTTCGGCGTCTTTCTACAGCTAAAATATTAAAGTTAGAGATGTTTCCTTTACTGAAATCTGTTCCTTGAAGATGCATTTTGAAATAAAGTCACGTGTTATTTTTCGAAAATTTGAGTACTTAACGCGTAATTTTGCTTGAAAATACTGGCGAGAAATTACGTGATATTTGGCACCACAAGCGACATATTCTTTTGTCATTTTTATCATCTGCATAGATGGCTAGGTAGAATTCAGTCGCTATCTGGAGAGCAAATCTAGTGAGTGGCTGGTTTCTTTGGTAGTTTTCCATGGTTTCTCCGATCAATATCAGGCGAATGCCGTAACGGTACCGCACCACGGACCGCTGACCGCGCGATCTTTCCTTCCTCTCTTTTATCCTATCCTATCCTCATCCCTTACATACACATACTTCCTCTTACATGCACTACACTACCGCACATGTCAGGAGTTTAGAACACATTCTGGGTGGATCTGTAACCCGCGGAAAAACCCGCAAGCCGACAGGTAGATCGACGCCAGATCTACCCCAGCAGTGGGGGAAGGCCACCTCGACTTCCCGCAATTAAAACACGCGTTCTACACATAGGACACTACTAATCTTAACTTGATGCGTCCAGGAACACCAATCAATCACTTCTCATTTCTATCTCTTCTCTGATTTCTCTTTTTCTTTTCCTCTTCTTCTCAATTTTTTGTTCCTTTCTGACTTCATTTTGATATCCTTTTCCTCTTCCTCTTACACATTATTTTCGTTCTTAGTTCCCCATTTCAGTTTTAGTTAATTTTATCTTTCTATACTCTATTATTTTCATTATCTTCCTTGCATTATCTCCCGTGTCCTTTCTAACTCTTGCGAATCACACTCTTTCCAGTCCTCTCTTGCTTCTTAAATCTATTTATTGTCCTCTCTATCCTTTGGCCGTATTCTTCGTTAATTTTTGTCCAGCACTCTCCCTTAGTCTCCATGAGTTTGCTGTTCATTACCAGTATTTCTATATCTACATTCTATTCTCCCCCACCTCTGCATGAAGTCACCTGTCTAGGTTTGTAACATCCTTCCATCGTCACCTAAGTTCTGCTTTCCTTTGCTCTGCGTAACACTGAATCTTTTACTGTATCTATCTCTATGCTTTCCTTTTATCTTGTGCTTCCACCATGCTTTATTCTTCTCCCACTATACTATTGTTTCCTCGCAAACAAATCAACACGATCCTACAAATCATCCCGACTCCGACAATTTTTAAATATTTGTGAAATATTACCACGCAATCTAATGAAATCGTGTAAGTGTATTATGGAAAATAATATTAATTGAATTATGTTGGTACCTATAAAATGACTAGCTGATGGTTACAAATTAATGTCTTCTCAGAATAATATGTTGGTATGTGCATATTTTATAATGGTTGCTGCTGTCATTACAAATGGAATTAGTGTTCCCCCTGTTTATATACCTGTGAGAAGGTTGTGAAGATTGCATGTTCCACAACTGAATGCACTTCTACCCTTGCCAAGTTCAACGGTTTTATTACCCCGTTCACTGTTCGACATCACTTTTGTATCTCCTCCTCCATAAGTTTCATTACCTCCATAAGTTTGTCAACGCACCCTGTCATCCGCCTGCCTAGCTTCTACCGAGCCTCACCCTTCACCCGCGGCCAACTCTTTCCCCCAATCTCGTCACCCCCGCCACATTACCTTCCTCCCCTCCCCCTTCCTGCCGCACCGCGAAGCCGCAGCAATTTGCCGTCGATTGCCTCCACGGCGTAAAAATTGCCTCTCTCGCGAGCCGTTCCCGTTCGCGAGGGGCGGGAGAGGTAGGCACACCGCGATATCCGTTTACAAGTCAATAGCCTCGTCCTCCCTAGCTTACAGGCTTCATAATGGCGCGCCGGTGGTGATGGTATTACTGATACTGGTGATGTTAATTCTGGTGTTGATGGTGATAGTGTGAATAATGGTGGAGTAGGCAATGGTATTAGTGTTCGTGTTGATGTTGGGGTTTGCGATGTTGATAGTGGTGGTGTTGGTATTTGCATTGGTGATTATATTGGTAAAAATGGGATGGTGATGGCGGTAATCTGATCGTGAAGGCAACTTTAGGGTTAATAAGGTGGCTGGAACGTCCTAGGGTTCGAGTCCTAGCGGTGGCAGAATTTTTGATACTAGCTAGATAGCTAGGTCCAATTCAGCCGCTGTTTGGAGGGGAATTCTAGCGACTGCCTGCTCCAACGGGTTTCCATGGTTATTTCAATGAGCGTTGGGCGAATGCCGAAGCATTACTCTCAGAAACGGGCCATGAACCGCGCGCGATCTTTCCTTCCTCTTCAATGCCCCTCCACAACCCCTCTACACCTCCACAAGATGTTGTGTAGGACAGAGGAGGATTTCACCATTCAGCGAGAGAAAATCTCCTCTCGTTATAAATCGTACATTTACGGGAATGACGAGCATCGTTGACCCGAGACACAAAACAATAAATCACCTATATATTTCTGAAAAATGTTTTTCTGACGGTATAAAAATTTGGATTGTAGCACTAAAAAGTTAATAGCAGAATTATCTTTCAGGTTTATCTCCTTTTACTGCCACTCGCTGTGGTGCATTTAACAAATATGATCGCATTGGCGCCTGTGGCATGGTCATAAATTTTTACATCTTTCACTTCGAATACCGAACCGTGGTAAAAGTAATGCTTGCATTGTCGTTGCTATAGTTTTCTATTATAAAGAGTATGTAACAATCACGTTTTTGATCACTCGACGTAAGAGAAAGATTAAAAGAAACTGATAAAACTGGAATTGATTTTTCAACAAGATCTCTAAAAGCTTCGATGATTTTTAAGGTTTATGGGAAACGAAAATATTAAAATAATTTTTTTCTCTATTAATTTCTAGAATAAGTATGAGATCGGTATTTTAAGAAACCTTTAAAGTGTGTTGAAAAATATCAGTGTTTTTGAGAATATTTTGTTCCAGAATTTTGTCATGAAAATTAAAATTTGAATCAATTTATCGAAGACTATCACAACTATTCAATTTTATATTCCCATTTTGTTTAGGTCTCGTAACTCATGCAATTTTATTGATCGCTTTAGAGCTAGAATATTACATTAGTATGTATTATTGCATGGTATATAAATACATTTGCAATTAAATTAGATGAACCAAGTTAATATATAAACCATGTATTTACACATAACTACTAATAGAACATCGAAGGTCTTAACAACGTGTGTGTTGAGGAAACGTAAGCAATGTGACAAGCTAAGCAATATAAAAATGCTTAGATAATTTGGAGGAGGTATTTGGAGAAGAAACAAAATAAATTCGCATGGTGATCTGTAGTTCGGCGCCGGATCTCATCTCATTCCTAACGTGAGGAGACCCCGGCTATAACATGCCCTATTGTTACGGGACGAGTGACAGAAGTTGTGAATGTGCACGGGAACACAAAGTACTTATGATTCTTGGGCAGAATTGAGCGGAGGCGACTTCGAATACACGCTACTCGGGTTTCGCCGCTTCGGTTTGAACAGACTGTTGGTTTTAGCATGGCGGGAGAAAGAACCCAGCGTGCAGCGAGTTGTGGATGTGGACCAGCTAATGGTTGTCTATGCACCAAGGGCGTTATAAGGGTTCTATTGAACGAGCGGCGACTAAAAGCTTGTGGTCTTTTTGACGTCAGAGATTTTATATATTTTACGTAATTGTAATTATTCGTATTTACTTATTTACTAAACACCTAGTTGTTAATTTGTCTGTCATTTCATATTTTCCTCCCATAATCCCCTCTCATAACTCCCTCTGTAAGAGAATATGTAACAACATTCAACTGTTTTCATATTTCACGATCGTCTCGATCCAGGTACGTTATGCAGTGACTATCGAGCACATTATGGAAAGCAGTAACAGGCAATAACGTATAAGTAAAAGTAAATATTATTTTCGCTTCGCCCGTTCGATGAACCTAACCGACGCAGCTACAAAACGTATTCCCCGTAACAATCCTGACAATAGGGGTGACGAACCCCTCTCCCTGAGAACGTCGGGGAGTTGGAGAGGGGTTGGCCGGGGAGCGCGTCGCCGACCCAGTGGCTCCGTTCCCGCGCGGGGGCGGCCGGGAGCGGGGGCGTGTGCGGGCGTGTGCGGAGAAGTTCACTGTGACAGCGCGCGGGAGGGGGCTCCGTTAAAGGGAATGAGCTGCAAGTGGCATTTGCAGACCGCGCGGCCGCGTACTTCGCCCTGACTCTCCTGGGGCCACAGCGGAATGAGCATCAGCTCATTCGGCCTTCAGCGCGAATCCCAGCCCTCTTGAACAGGCGACGATGTCTTTGTTGCCTATGGCAGCGCCGCTGACCGGGAGGCCAGCGGGAAGGGTTTAATGTAGCCAAATTTAAAAATATGCTTCATTCCATCTAGGTTATCTCGAATAATACTGACTGAGACATTTATCTTCATTATTATTATTATTATTATTATTATTATTATTATTATTATTATTATTATTATTATTATTATTAGTAGTAGTAGTAGTAGTAGTAGTAGTAGTAGTAGTATTACTTTTATTATTATTGTTATTGTTAATATTATTATTGCTTTTATTATTATTAATATTACTATTACTTTTATTATTATTGTCATAATTATTATCGTCATGGCCCTTATACAGTGAAGTGATGTGAAGTGTAGTGTAGTGGGGGGGAAGGGAGTGTAGTGTAGTGAAGGGGAGTGCAGTGAAGTGTAGTGTAGTGTAGTGAAGTGTTATGTAAACTAGACGTGAATTTAGAGTTAGCTAGAAATAAATTGGAACTATTATATCGAACCCCTAATTCTAATAGTAAACCCAAGTGTAAATGTTGAAAATGTTTAGTAATTCTAATTTTAATTGTTATCATGTTTGCCACCGAGCATTAGCTCAAAGCGAACTTTAATAAATCTATCAATCCCGACTGTGGTGGTCTAATTCCTTGATGAATCGTAATCAACCACTTACTGAAGGATAATTCGAAACGGCCGAGTTGTCTGTCGGCACTTCCGTTAAAACCGTATGAATGCGGCAGCAGTAACCAACAGATCATGCTTCGCGCGCGATCTTTCCTTCCTTATCTCTGTGTCCTCCTCTCCCCACAAACACATCAATTGCGCTGTCAGTAGGCGGGTTTCGAGCATGCCGTTGATGAGGCAGTAGTCCTCTGGGGGTGTCATCTGGAAGAGAAAAAGCTCGCAAGCTGCACTTGAGGAAATAGTGACAATAGCTGGCGCACCCGGAAACAATCAATAAATCAATTCCGTCTGTTGCTGCGGCCCATGGCTACCGCCATCAGCACCGTTTACACGAGAATAGCTAGCTGCCGGATAGTCGGACAGGATACGTACAGCGTCGTGTAAACTCCTAGGGACAGCGCGGTAGACCGTTACACAGCGGATTCTTGTGTCTCTTCTGGCGGGGGCGTTACAAGTTTTGAGACAGAACAATAGAAACAGACTGCACGTAGTCAGTCTAACGCACGTTAACTTGCACGTAGTCACACAGTTGATTGTTACTCACGTTTTCTAAGAGAATTAAGCTGATTATATCTTCTGTTAACCCAACACGGTGACTGGCATGTCGAACACTTGTTTTCCATCATTTGTGTCTCTCATGTCGCAGAAGTTCGTCCTTTCGCACCAATAGCTTCCGATGCTAAGTGTTCATCCGACATAGCGATATTGCCAGATAAATGTCAGCTCAAAGGAGTTTGCAAAAAAGTCCATGAAATCTTTAGTTCCATAAGGCTGAAATAAGATACCAACCATATTACCACGTGCTCATCGCATCACGTACACGTAAATGCATAGTACGTTTCTATTTTCCTTATATTAATTTCTCAAAATAATTATATAAACCATTATACAGCATGTTACATTTAACAATATTTTTTTGTTTTTTTTGTGTGCGTTATAATCCGGATCCATGCCAAATGCTAATCGAGCTCGTGGGTGGCGCCACTGTTGTGTGGATGTAGTTTTCTTGCGAAACTTCCGATGCTAAGTGCTCTTCCACAATGAGCGTCCGCTCTGCGGTTCAGTTGCCTGATTTAACCTGATTGTTTCTCTATCTAGGTCGAGAGCCCGTCAATTACTCCATTTTCCCACTACAGTTGGCCGGTTGTTCGGAAAGCAGAGTTGTCATTTTTCACTCTTTACACAATCTAACATGTCATCTGTCGGAACAGGAGAAATATATTTTTCGCCCTCTGGATTGGCTATGAAGAAAAATAATGATTTTGAAGCTCAGATGTTCTACTTTTCTAAAACGTTCTGAAGGGACGTGTCATAATGTATATAGTGAACATTATAAATATCTCTAATGATTGCGATTCATTACAAGATAAAATGACGTCAAGAAGGTTCGGTTATGTCAACGTGCATTACACTTCCTCTCAGTTGTGACTAAGTAAATCTGTGTAATGAATAAATTGTTTTCGCTTCAAATAATATTTAAAAGCGCATTCTTTTATCATAATTGCACCGACTTTCACAGTCATTCCGCTGAGTGTTTGACATTACGTCTCGTCGTCTCGTCATTGCGCTTGGAGCCAATTTGTTCTCGTCGCGTTCAGAGCCAGGCCAGCGCACTGTCGCCGAGGGCAACGTGCCTGTTTCACGCGTTTCCACGAGTCCAGTTCTTGGAAGACAGCGAAGAAGGCAATGGATGTCTTTCGGACGCTGGGCCAGATTGGTGTCGTCCTGTAGATAGCGCTTAAGCCCGTGAAATTCTCCACAAGAACTCGAGGTTGTAGTAGAAGTAGTAGCGTGTGGCGGTGGCGGTCGTGGCACCAGAAATGATTAAAAAGCGTTGCTCACGGAGAATTACATTTCGCGTCGGGCAAAAAAATTGGTGCTCGCGGACGGCGGCGGCAGTGGCGAGAGCAGCGTGGGCGGGACGCGGAGCATTGAGGGAAACGGCGGCGAATTTGTTTTGAAAGCTTTACGTGACATTCGCATCGCATCGGTGTTTGGTGGGGCGTATTACTTCCGCTGCTGCTGCTACAGCGAACCTGTGTTTTGCACGGGGATATGCGGAATTTGCGCGAGAGAGAGGCGGAAGAATTTTTGCTGATAGATGTTCCGTGTTTGGGAAAGTAGGCGGACTTGTCGTATTTACTGGGTTTAGTCACAAGCAATTTAACAGTATTTCACGGCGGAGTTGAGTAATATCGAAAACAATGAAACAGATTTAAACAATTTTTGAAAGAACATCGTTTGATTTGTTTGTTATCTCTATGTCCGACATCAATCTTTATGGATAATTCAAGTAATTGTATCAATCATTATAATTTAAGGAATAATTTATCTTCCGATCGTAACATGGTAGGGGATTAATTATTCATTTGATCTATATTATTCAACTTAAGAACAGCATAAGGTTTGAAAATCCTTACTACATGTAATATATTTAAAGTCATGTAGCGGAGGTATAGTACATTATAAGATAAATATGTCGGTATTTCAATGAATCTGATTTCATTGCCAGTTGCGACACGGACACGAGACTGAAAGGACTTACGTAGTTATTCCTCAGTATTTTCTGTTATCCTGCTCACCACTTACTAAGTTACCATTAATATATTTTATCTGAACACACAACGCCGTTGTGGGAAGACTGGGCGTCCCCATTTAAAGATTTGTATCTTCAAACCTACGACCATTTTGCCTCAGTCATTAATGTCCATGTATTAAATAAATAAATAAATAAATAAATAAATAAATAAATAAATAAATAAATAAAAAAAAATAAAAAATAAATAAATAAATAAATAAATAAATAAATAAATAAATAAATAAATAAATAAATAAATAAATAAATAAATAAATAAATAAATAAATAAATAAATAAATAAATAAATAAATAAATAAATAAATTTCCTAATTGTACTGTCGCATCTGACCGGGAATGTCCCGACACGACGGTGGCAGGATAGTCGGCACTAGGTTGTCAGGTTGAATTCAGACGTTGCGTGAAGGGGAATTCTAGCGGACGACTGCTTTGATCGGTAAGATTTCCGTGGTTTCTTTGATCAGCGCAAGCGAATGCCGGAGCAGTACCCTAACAAACGCGTCACGAACCGCGCGCAATCTTTCTATTCTCTTCCTTGTTGTATCCTCACTCCTTACACACACACACACACACTTACTTGCATACGCTACACTACCACACATGCCGGATGTCCGGTCGTGAACTTAAAGCTTGCCCCGGTTGGGGCGGTGCCACGTTGGTGTGAGGTACCTGGTTAGGGAAAACACCCGCAAGCCGACGTAGGTCGGCGCTGGATCTCGCCATCCACTTTCACTTCCACTTTCTGAGAAAAATGACATGCACTACACTTACGGTACTAATGTCGTATGCGCTGAATCCTTCATGGATGAATCAAACGAGCTAATTGTATGCTGTTCAGCCCAGACGCACGTCGTACGATCTCGGGAACGCGCTGCCGCGCCCATGGGCCTCCGCGCAAAGTTTCCCGGGTCAGAAGCAGCGTTGGCGCGCGCCCCGGCAGATGGGAGCAGGTGACGTTTCCAATGTTGCGTCTTTGGAGCCCCCACCTCCACCCCAACCCCCGCCCCCGCGCGTCTGGACCGTTGAAAGCGGCGCGGTGTCTGCAGCTATGGAGGAACGCGTGAATAACTTAACTTCAGGTCTCCGGAAACTTCCTTCGCGCGTGTGGTGGTGGGTACCCTGGCGGTGGAGGTTGCCGGAGTGGGGGTGGAAAAGGAGCGGGGCGGGTAGTGGGGTGAGAGCGCTGGGGGATGGTTTACCCAAACCACCCACAGCGCTGCCACCCTACTTGTCCCTACACCCGCGGGGGCTGCAGGGGCCGGCGGGGACTGCGGGAGCGACAGAGGCGCTCGAGGGGGCGGAGGATCTAGGACTTACGGGAGTAGAAGGATGGCGGGTCAACGGAAATGATGGGTAGCGGAGACGTCAAGCTCAGAGTGGAAGGGGCAGAAGGTGGTGGAAGTGACGGGGCGGGGCTGGACGGTGTAGATGGTCCACCCTCCAGGCATCTGTCTGCACACCACCGCTCCAGCGGGAAGAAGCTCTAAGCTTCTGATTTATCTTCCGATTTGTATGGTAGTGTACGCATATATTGAGTGTAAGGGGAGAAGGGAGATCAAGGATGAGGAAGGGAAGATCACGCGCGGTCCTTGGGCCATTTGGTAGGATACAGTTCAGTTATTCATCGGGAATTGATCGGAGAAACACCGGAAACACACGTAAATGTACCGTTCCGTGCTACTCGCCGCTAAAATTCTCGCAAAACCGATTCTGACTTTGACCTACATATGTATCAAGGTATAGAGGAGAGGTATATCTAGTATAGAGGAGGTGTTCCAAGAAGGAACCATTTTGTCAGGTCGGGAAATAAATGAAGACGTCGGCTTTCATGCCGAGCGGTGACATTGCAAGAGATAGCGATGAAACCAGTTAGAAATGAACTAATGGCAAAAGAACGTACTGACAGAATGACTTCATGAACATAACCTGCAGTTATTGCCAGCAATGGCCAAGCAGTAGCCGTCAAGATGGTTCCTTCTTATAGTAAACTCTCTCTACCCAGGGATCAGTGAGCGAAAATAGTTGTTATCGCTGATCCAGCTGTGCTATTGGGGGTTCAGATATGTGACAGAGTTCGCGTGAGCCACGATGGGGGTGGGGTGGGGGTCAAGGGGCATGGGTGGTACAGGGCAGAGGGTGATTGGGAGGGGGGCGTCGCCATGAGTGGTTGTGAGAACACCCGCGTGGCAGACGGGGCGTGGGGACGGCACGTCGATGGTTCGGGCTGTACGAGGCAGTGGGGCGGGTGGGTGTAGCGCGTTTGTCCTGCTGGCGGAGGTGAGAGAAATGTAAGTGAGGAGATGGTGTGGCAAGGCAGGGGAAGCGATTAATGCGAATAACCGTTGCTGCAGCCGCATGGATCGAGCTTCTAATCCAGGCCGATTCGTGTCGAATGTGCAGTGAACAGAGCAGGTTTGTGACAGATCTTCCGACTTCCCTGCTTCCCATTAATCCCTTACTTTATCTTCATTTATATCAAGTTTATAATCACCTCCTCATCGCAGTTGTGGACTCATTTCCAGGCACAGACATTTTATCTCAGAGTTGACACTGCAGTGATCGAGAGGTCGAATCCCGGGTTCGAACCCCGATGGTGGCGGATTTTCGAGTTAGCGGGAGCGAATCGTTGTGTGGGAGTGAATCTGATGGCGGACTGCTCTGATTGCTGGCTTTACGTGCTTTCTCCGATCATTACCAGAGAAATGACGGAGCAGTATCCTAGCAAACGGTTGGCGGCGGCGATGGTGTGTTGGCGGCGGCGATGGTGTAACGCTTAGCGTTTCGGACTGTTGTACCCAAGTTGGCGGGTTCAAACCCGATCGAAGCCGTGGATTTTTCAGGGCGAAAAAATCCTTCGTACGCCTTCCTTCGGAGGGGAAGTAAAGCCGGATGTCCCATGTTAGTAAATTTACATGCATGTAAAAGATACTCAAACCTAAATGACGCCTCTGAGCTAAATTCAAATCGCCTGTTTCTCGCCCAAGCAATACCTCCTTTCTCTGCTAGTTGGTGAAAGGAGCGTAGCGAAATTTGCGTGGTCAGACGGAAGAGCAGGCCTAATGGCCTGAGTCTCGCCACGTAAAATAAGGCATTAATTCAATTCAATTCAATTCAAACGGGGCTACAGACCACGCTCTGTCCTCTTGTCGTATCATCTCTTCTTAATCACACACATTTCTATATACATGCACTGTAGTATCATAAAGCCGGGAGACCATTCTGGAGCTTAGCGCCTGTCCCAACTGGACAGGAGAAATCCCCCCCCCCCAAGCCGATGTGGCGTTCGGCTCCGGCCTTCATCAAGCGGGAGAAGAACACCACCAACTTCTGAAAAAAAACCACTAAAGATGATACTGACCATAGAAATAGACGTTTCCGCAATCTATCAATCAATGCGTCCTACGTCTTAGGCTTTGGCGCGATAATAAAGATGGCATTTGGGGACGGTGCAGTGAGGGTGCAGCTGACGAGATGGATGGGGGCTGCCGGAATCGAGCGAGGGATTGGGCCGGTTGTGCGGGTGGTGGGGAGACGGGGGCGAGATGGCACGCCCGCTGGCTTTCAGCGCCAGAGGAAAAACACGAGCTGCCTTCGCCACCCGGTTTGAGCGAAAAGCGCGCTTGAGATAAAAAGAGAGAGCTACTGCAGAGAGAGAGAGAGAGAGGGGGGGACAGACAGACAGACAGACAGAAAGAGAGAGACGGACGGACTGTGTGTGAGAGAGAGGGGAGAGAGTAAAGCACGCGGGTGCAATAGTGACAAGTGATAGCACCGAGTGCGGCGTCGGGGGAGACGCGAGAAGCGTTAGGCGGGGTGGGTGGGGGATGAGAAGTACAAGGGAAGGATGAAGAATTTTTACGTATGAAAGTTGCTCAAATAACGTGTGGGGTTGCAGTGTTTTGTTTCGCCCGTAACAATGTCACTGCGGACAGGAACGTATTAAATTCAAGACAACACTGTGCTGGTGTCGAAGGGATTGTCGTAAGAGTTAATTTGGAGAAATAATCTGTCGACTGCTGTCTGCTGAGAAATCCACGACGGAGGTTTGGAGCTTTCAATAATTTTCAGTTTATGTAATAAATAACGAACGCATTACTTTTTAGTGTATGCTATTTACACGCAAGGAATTGCGAGGGGCTTAAAAGCGAAGCATATTTTCTTCTTCTTCTGTATTCCTCATTTAAAGCCTTGGAACACTGTTATCCAATGGAAGATTGGAATTATATTTAACTTCTAGTGGCACATTCTTTTAGGCAATCTGCTCACCCACAAGAATGTTTTTCATCAGAAATTGAAAATATCTTCTTACTAAATGGCAGGTTTCATTATCTTTTTAAAACCTATTATGAAACATTCCATATTTATAGGTCTCATTAAGTATAAATGAAATGAAAATAATCTGTAACCAAATAATCTGTGGCCAGGATTTCTCGTTCATTTTTTTCTTCCAGTGACGATCTAATATCTGGTACTAAACATATAAGCTTCCAAATCTTCCCCTCCAAATGTTTCCTTGAGTTTGTTCTGTTTTTTTTTTTTTTGACAGAAATAGACAATTATACTAACACGTAAATATTGAATACGGTGTTCGAACTACAGAGTTGGAACCACTTACTCAAATGCAGTCATCGGGAAAAGGAATTAGTAGGGTCTGTTTATCCTCACTTACGTGAGTTGAGCAGTTTCTACCTCAAGTTAGAACTCAAGACTGTCTGAACCTGCGGTGCTCCACTATGGTAATACTCCTCACCCTCGCCCGGTGCTAAGGGTTCAGAGGTGCATGCAGGAGAGTCTATTGTATACTTCAAAGGATTAGGGTGATCGGAAAGTGATCCTTGCCTCACCTTAGATCCGATGTCAAGAGATAGATTACTTCCGCCAACGCAATGAGCAGGTCTAAATATAACTGTGGGTTAGCTCTCCTTCGCTTTCAAATGGCTGTCATAATACGAACACGGGAGAATGTGTAAAGGTACGCACAGAAAGAGAGCAAAGTATACGTAGTAAGGGACATCCCGTTCGAGTATAGAATATTACATTTTTTCTACGTACAGCTAGAGTAAAGTCGCCCACAGACTTCCGCGAAAGATCCGCAGTGGGTGCGGCGTAAACAGTTTCGCCCTAGACGCCGCGGGAGAATTCGCTGGACCGTTCACATCGGAGGTTCAGGTATGAGTCAGCTTTCGGTGCCAGTTTGCATCCGATAAAGAAGAGGCTCTCGCTTTCATTCATGCAGGGGATAGGAATGCCAAGTTACTGGTACATATGTTTTCTGAGGACATGCGGTATAGTCCTTTTCCCTTCTTTATTTACGATTTTCCCTCAACTTGTTAATATCCGCCGCGGATTAATATCCGCAGCGGATGGTAATCCGCTGCCGAGCAGGTCAGTACGTCCTCCTAGCTTGCCGCGCAGGTCTGAACGTGCTCATAAGCCAACACGTCATGCGAAATTTCCGCTGTGGATATTCCGCCTAGAGTGCGGGATCTTCCACGCCGGTCTGTGGGATCCTGAAAGAGAAGATTATAAAATCCCCATTGGTAAGGGACTGTTATTTCAAAATCTGTAACGACTTTTCTCATGCGTTTTGGTAATACTCGTGCAAATGTTGTTTCGCCGAAATGAGATAAATATTTTTATTTATTTTTAATAATAACATGAAAAACAATAAATTAAAACATTACTTAAGCGTATTTATGATACTTTCAATACGAGAATACCAGGAAATGATAAAGATATGTTTGTAAAAGGTATAGGACAAAATAGGTACAGGATATTAGTAGTTTGATGTAATACGTAATATTCGTTTTGTAGCATGTTGTCGGACAATATAGTTGTCAAAACTGCAATTATAAGTTTTATAAATTATAATGGTTGTATTGTTATATTTATTGCATTGTAAAGTACCATGTACAATGTACCCAAATAGAAAACAAGGGGTCGCCTTAGCATTTTCTCAATTGAACAAGGGAAACTGGATGAACATCTGGATCCGAAAGACTGCTTAATGTCAGTTACAGGCATTCGCGAGTTCTCTTTACAGCCACTCTATTCTCTAAGAGAATGGAGATTAGATACTGCATTCGTATAAACTAAAAATGAACGTTTCTCGTTACTTTTCATATTACATGCTTTGGGAATCAGTCGTGTAAGATCTTGAATAGAAATGTTTGTGCTTTGAATTGTGAACGACCGTTTCTTGGATGAGACCAATGTTAATATTTTGGCGCGGCTTTTCTAGGATAATTAACGTTTTTATGTTACAACACTGAGAATTCGTCTTCTAACATTATTATGTTTCTCTAAAGTGCATGTTCAGAACTCCCCTCTCCTGGGTTGAATATAATAAATTAAACTTAAATCAACGTTTATATTAAAATTAAGGTTGAATGAACTAATTCTGATCTTTTCATTCCTTAAAATGTTGTCACCTTAAAAACTAAAAATATAAATTGTAAGTATTTCAACTATCTGACATTTCCATCTAAACAATAAACGCGGACAGAATTTAATGAAAAGCATTTTTAAATAATATCGAGGTTTGAAACAAAAACAAATGCTGGGAAATACAGTCTTTAATTTCTTAAATGCAACATTATGCAGTTTATTTTGACATATCGATTACAAACATGAAGGGTGGTATTTGTGAAAATGACTCGTTGCAAAACCGCAATGTTATATTTGTGCCCGCAAACGACAGGGACACCTGTGCGGTTACTGAATGATGGTGTATTAATAAAGAGAGTGAGTAAATTAATAAATCACTAAAACATATTTGGAAAAAATCGTTGTAGCCGCTGGAAATGTAGTAGTTGTTCTTTAATGACAAATAAATCTCACACTACTGTTCACTCTTGTGCATCACACACACACACACACACACGCGCGCGCGCGCGCGCTCGTACACTCATTTTTGTGCACATTAAGTACATTGAAAATATTAGCTTTTCACGCATTTGTGGTTTATGAGTCACTTTCACTGCAATAATATTTTAAATGTTTCTTCTTCGCAGACAAGTCATTATGATGAATTATGATTTAGACATCAACCATTTGCAACAATGAAAGCACTAAGATCACTAATACAAAATAAAAATATATAAAAGTACACATACGTTCTTGCACGGAACTTAAAGGATTATGGTGATACTACATACAAATTTAACAATCGCATAGCTATGCTAATCCCGGTACTCGGAAAATACAATGGCGCTCTAGGACCTATCGCCTGAATAAATTGCTATATATGGCTCTATTATATTTAAGAGCTAATGATTCACGTATTTCGCAATATATTGCAATAATTTTCAGGATGTTTGTGTTAAAATATTTTATATTTTCGAGGTAATGCAAGGGCGTGTACATATTTTGAACATTTGCTATATTTATGGTAATTTCGCAGGGACACAAGTGAGAATGTCCTGTTTTTAAAGCACTAGTTCAACATTCACTATGTTTCTGCTATTGCAACTAAACTGATCGTACAAGACGGAAAAGGAAAGCCAGAGTTTCCATAAAGTGATTTCTCATGGCGACGATTTTTTGTTATTTTAAATATCCGATAAATGTTGAGAGACGAAACTATGTATAACTAAGGGTTCAGAAAGGTGTTAATAAAAGTTCCAAAAATTAAACAAAAGCTCCTTAAAGAAACAAAAATATAGGGAAAAAACTCCACTGGAGGGAGTTACTCTCGCCTCCAATTGGCGCGCGATTTTCAAGATAAATTTAAGATATATAAATATTAAAATTTATTATTTGTAATTAATTAAAATTTATTATTTGTAATACTACAACAAACACAACCGGTAAAACCCTGTTGTGTACGAAAAATCAACCGATATATTCACATCTACTTTAGAACCTTTTATTCTGATATTTGAACTGCATTCACATGTCAAAGTCTCTTTTAGTGGATCTCTGATGTAGAATTCGCATGAATGCTACAGGAAATCTGTGTAGAAAGCATTACTTCAAAAGAGTGCTCGTCAAAAATACATCGAAACACGTTCTGTGCAATAAACGACTATGATAAAAAACAAAAATGTCAACCGGAACAGTTTATCGCTGCAATAAAATCGAGCATTTTCGATTAGTACGCTTTCGTCATGAATTCGTTCATTCAGACGCAACGATATGCATTTATTGGAGGTGGACACCCAGGTCTCACAATCATGAATGTGTATACGCATTGATCTTTATTCACGTGTAGGCCCCTCGAAAGGAAATGCGAAACTTTATTGGCTAGCAAGGCGTCCATGTTACGAAAGTCTAAATCTGGACTGCCGTAATACGACACCAAATGAATTTTCACCTTCAAACACGCCGAAAGCTTTGTAACAAAAACAATAGGAACTCACAACACCGATTCGGCAAGTATCGGCTTAATTCTAGCAGCTTAAAATTTTAAGTGGAAAAGCTCTTTTGTAAATCGGCTTATGTCATTTTCAACGGGGAATATTTAATACGTATTTCTTATGCAGATTTCTTGTTGCACATGCTCCAATATTGCCAAAGCAATATATATTGTTAAGCAAATATATATAGCAATATATATTCTTTCCTTAGCATGTTTTAGCTTATCATCACATTTATTTTATTTTTATTCACATATTTAACGTAAAAAAAATAGTTTTAACTGAATGTGACGTATAGCGGAGAGGAATATTTTTTGCACGTTCTCCCTAGTTCCTGAATCCATATACTTGCTCATTTACTGCACTGATGTGAATTATGGATAAAAGAAGTAATGTTTTTTTAATGTGTACAAATATTTTGCCAACTATCATTTTATATTTTGCTTATATAATTAAATAAACATTATATATATATATATATATATATATATATATATATATATATATATATATATATATATATATATATATATATAATGTGTGTGTGTTATGTGACGAGAAAATTAATAAAATATTTCACAATTACTATTTACATAATTTTTGTTTAATTTCAAATTATCTCTAAATTAATTTTTTTGTCATAATTTTTCTTTGACTTATATCTTAACGAACACATAACTCCACTCTACTTCAGTACATTTGTGGCATGAATATACTTTGATATAATATAAGCAAAAATAATTTTAAAAATAACGAGAAAGACAATAGTAGTATTAAGAGTAATCATGTAAATGGAAATAAACGTGAATAAGCAAATTAATAATATTGATAATAATAACAAAAATATAACAAAAATTCCAACCCCAAAAAGAAGACAGGGAGCATTGAATATATATATATATATATATATATATATATATAGAGAGAGAGAGAGAGAGAGAGAGAGAGAGAGAGACAGAGAGAGAGAGACGTATCCTCATTATTTACTTAGAATTCGACTGAGTGTCATCGTTGCCTAGAATCCAAATGTTGAGCTTAACGTGGCGCGAAGACGTATCCAGATCTGGAGGCTCTGTTGAGTGGGTGTAAGTCTCGCTTACGTTCATCCCGCGCGGAGACCCCCTCCTCCTCCGCCGAGCCCAGCAATTCCACGCGCCTCCGGCGTCAGGAAAATGAGCTCGGCGGAATTAAGAAGAAAACGACCCTCGACCTGTCGGAACACGTCGCGAGCATAAAAAAAGCCCGAGACGGCGCGCGAGAGAAGAGAGGGGCTGTGGTGGCGAAGGAGGCGGATGGTGAGGCTGCTGGAAACGGCTGGGGTGATAAGATCGGCGCTTGACTGGTGGCTGCGGAAAAGCGTAGAAAAGGATACGAACATTATGTAGATGACGGGAGGAGATGGAAAGGCGGTGACGAGGCCGAGAACGATGAACCCGCGGCGATGACGATGACGATGGCAACGACGGTGACAACAGCGACGATGACGATGGCGAGGATGGAGACGCCGGAGATGATGGGGGAAAAAGTGACGATGACGGTGAGAGCGGTGACTATGGCAACGACGATAGCAACAGCGACGATGAAGGATGGCAAGAACAGTGATGGTGACGAGAGAGGCGTGGACTGCGTGAGTTGCGGGGGCGGAAAAGCCGGTCCGGACGGTAAAGAACGGGCGAGAGCGAAGGAGCTTGGTTGACACCAAGGACTGAGGATTCGCAGGCGATGAAAGCGATAACGATATGGACTCTGCAGCGACACAGTAGATGATACCTCAAATGGACGATAAGAATGATCTGCCTTGTGGCGGCGTGAGTAGGTTGATTTCTTTGAAGGGAGTCGGGGCGTGATGAACATGAGAGTATTATGTAAGTTTGGCACAAAGATGGAGCGGGTAGGTTGATAATGATGGCATTAGAAGCGCGGAAAGCTTTAGGGACGTAAAGGGTGTTTAGTACGTAAGGACATGAAGGCAGTTGACACTTTTTGGACTCTGAGAGCGCAGCAGGCAGTGAGAGCAAGGTGGACGATTTGGAAGGCCATGGTAGCGAGGACGTAGAGTGCAGCGACTGGGTGAGAAGAAACGTTTAGGGTAGCTTCTAATCCCAAGAGTAACGAGGTCACGGCAGGACGACGGGAATAGCGAAGAGGGATACTAGGATGTTGAGGACGATGATGGGGGAGTAAGCCGAGGACAGATAAAGCGAGGTCGGCGAGGACAGAAGAGTGGCAAGGACGGCGGGTCGGCTAGTTGACGAGGATGAGACGGTGGGAGGGGGGCGAGGGGGGGGAAGATACCGAGGATGGTGACGGGATGTGAGGGCCGGGGGCGGCTAGAGCGACGCCGTAGTTGCGCCGTGGCGCGCTGGGCGTAGGGGGTGGTGAGGGTGGCATGCGTGGACCTGGTGCGCGAGCGGGCGGAGGGAAGGGGGCGGGGCGGGAGAAGGGGGTGGTGTGGCAGCAGCGGGCGCGGGCATGGCGCCGCCCTTGCATAACGAACGGCGTTCGCACTGCACATAACTTCGCAGATCACGCCCGTGCCGTAGACGGCAGAAGGCGGGACCCTAATGACGTTCGTGATGTGCATGGAGATCTGGAGATCGCGCGTCGAGTGAAGACGCCCCTTGAGCACGTGCCCTCGGTGCCCCCCACCCCCACCCTGGGCGTGCGCCACTGCGACCGATCGGCGCCACATGCTCCCCCCTCCCCCCTCCCGCCGGCCGCGCCCTACATCTCGAGTTCACTCGCCACTTCCTCCCACGACACCCGCACCAGACACCCGCTGTAGGAGACGTGTGCGAAGAGGCAAACGCTGTTTCGCCCTGACCTACGTTTCCGAGCACCCGTTGCGAAGAGTTTTCTTTCAGACCTCTTTTTCCGCCCCATTATCTAGTACTTCTCAGTCTTGTCCTGTAAAGCACATTGAAATAGAGGATTTAAATTCTTAATGGGCATGATCCACTTGGTGATGATCACGTGACCCGTTCGTTTTCCGGGCGTAGGGGAGAGGTTTAAGTCCTCCAGTTGATAAGATTCTCACTGTTGTGGTTTGACATTCCCAGCGTCTGGATACTTGATAGTCGAAGTACTTATCAGACTTATATGACGGATGAAGTATACATGATTATTCTGGGTGATGCAGATGTGTGTGGGGTTGCTGGGTGATGCAGATGGGTTTTCGATAGGGTTTTCGAAGGCAATCACAACACAAACACATACTGAAAACGTCTGTGCTTTACACAACGGCCCATACGGATTTCGTTTCCTAACTAAGCGGTATAACTTATGTTCAGTGCATCCAATCAGACATTTAGAACTCGTCCCTAATCAATTAGAAAGTTCACCAATAGTAAATGTACAAAAATATAATCTGGCAAATTATGTAAATTATACATGTTAATTATCAAATCTGGTTAAATGATGGAGTTGATTAGATAAAATAAAATTACATATAAAGCACTACGGTTACATTATTATAAAGAATATAATAATAATAATAATAATAATAATAATAATAATAATAATAATAATAATAATAATAATAATAATGATAATAATACATGCAATTGAGTTAAACGTGGCTGTGAAAACAAGGTATATTTAAATTCCAAAGTGAATTAATTGTTTCAACAATACATAATGTACCCATTCGATCAGCACCCGAATTTGGCTATTTGGTGATGGTCCCAATGATATGCCGCCATTAAGAGAAACATATTTTTAGATATTACACATCAATATTATTAGTTTATCGTTAATAATATTAATAATAATAACAATATTAATAATATGACTAGTTATATTTTACAAATTCTCGTTATTGAGTGGCAAGACTCGGATAATGAGGTCTGCTCTTCGATCTGACGACCACTTAGTGACAAACGTATGTGCTTTAAACAAATAATTATTTTGTTTATATTGATATAAATATTATTGATATAAAAATATGATTGATATTTGTAATATTGATATAAATATTTTAGTAACTTACCCATATTTGTTTTGTTTCAGGTAAGTAACGCTGGAAAATATGCAAACAGTGACTATGGAGTGAAGTATGTGAGTAGAAACCATGTATAATTTAAAATATGAAAAGTACAATTTTACATTTTTTCATTCAAAGTAATTTATAGCTTTTGAAAATTACACACCATTCTGATTTTTCTGTTATGAATATCTGCTAATTTTATACCACAGTTATTATGTTCATTGTATATCAATTTTTCAATACTGATATTATCAAATAGAGCATTCATGTCAACGATTGATATCAGCCAAATGGTTTTTTTGGATCCAGTATAACTACGCGTACACAACTGCTAGATAATTTGTAATGCAAAAAATATGATGACTGATCGCAGATTAGCCCTATTTATTTAAATTTCACAAATAGTATGACATGGTGGATCGAAGACTAAGTAGTCGTTTTTATAGAAAAACAACATTGATTTGTATTAGATAAGGTTTCGTCTAGTCATGCAAATCCTCATCAGAGCTGCAAAAATTTTTACGTACCTAGAATTTTAATTAAAAATTACAATATAAGAAACTAATGATGCTACAATAGCAAGTACATTCTTGCATTAATTCTAATTTTTTGCAATCTTCGAAAATTCAGTGAGTTCAATGAAAACGAACCTGTGCCAAATTTTAACCGCCCCTTGTTCTATCTATGTATAGAAAAAATTGCCAAATTCCATGTACCTTATGAGAAAAGCACCCGTATTTTCGAAAAATTGGTCAATATCTTTTTCTAGAACTGTCTTTGAACGCTAGGATGTAGATGACTAGACGAACTGTTAGCTAAAAGTTGTTGTTTTTTCCCGTAAAAAAGCTGAACCATTGATATATCAGGTTATACTATACGCTCAATGTGTTGTCAAAATGTTCCTACGCGAGTTCACAAACCCCACGCCCTTAATTTTGTAAAATAATATTTGTGTATCTTTAAACACTGTATATTTAAAGGGATGATTTCAAATTAAAAAATACCCAAATAATTATAATTTCTTATCTGATATCTCCTCTGTTTTTATTTACTTTCTAATATATTTTATTGGCGAATTTACAGGACATTTGCAAAGAAAATACTTTTAGCAAATTACTACAAATAAAAATCTAATTAACTAATTGTATGGTATTTTCTGATTATTCCTTCGTGGTGAGAATTCCGAAGGTAGTTTCTTTGACAAATCTTACTGTTCTACGTGAATTCCCAATCAGGAACTTAGAATATTGCATTGTCAAAATTTCCATGTACCCTTGTCTCGGTATAAGTAATGTCTCGGTGTAAGTAAGAGTTACCTAAAGTTATGTAAATTTACTACACGTGCTCCCTTGCTAATGCGTTCGTGTGAGCATATGGTTCGTGTAGTAAGCCCGTTCGGTGCAAAGTAATCGCGAGGGGTTTGCTATGGTTGCAACGGCTTAGCAAGTAGTTCCTCAGCCTCCCTTTCGATGAGCCCACAAGGGGCATCTGCGGTTGTGCGTCGGCTTCCAAGGCAGGGGGCTGCAGCGGCGCTGCGGATCGACCTGAGAATATTCACATCCTGTTGCGGGACTTCCTTCGTCTCAGGCCGACGCCACGCCCCTTCCCCTGCCCCGCAATTTCCTCTAGCAGTTCGACGTCGATACCCCACCGTCTTGGACACCAGCTCATGCGCATAGTCTTACATTGCTGAGTGTTGCGGACGACAGGTTATTGAAAATATTTGTAGGGGAGTGCATTTAAAAAATCGAGGGAAACTAATTCTTCAATTCATTTACGAAAGTAACTATTTATTTTATATATTAGTTTCAATCTGTGAAAAAGGATGAAAATAAAACATCCGAAACTTATTGTTGTATTTCTAACAGTATTACATTTTCTTCTCAAGAAATACTGAATATTAATTCTAAGACCACATTTAAAATATTGTATTTGTAGAATAGTTTACTTACAAACATTAGTAAAATATATTAAAAACATATCTTTTAAGCATATTTCGAATTAGACCTCAATGTTTATGACCTAAAACTGTTAGATATATGCAATCATTTATCATCTAAAAATTTGAAAATATGACCATAAATATGACTAAATTTTTTTACTCGTAATTGCGTTTTCGAAACCTTCAAAATCTTTTCGCTGTTTATATAACCATTCTATTGAAAATATACTCTTAATATTTTGCACATTCACAATCACACACACCCGTTCTTTTTTGGCGCCCAATGAAAACACTTTTACCAGCTAAAATTATTTATAGATGAGGTTGAACTTTAACATGGCAAAACTAAACAAACACTAACCTTCGCCACTGATTCTACTTCTACGCTTTCTTTTTATCCTTGTACTATATAGTTCACCCTAGCAATTCACATACAAATATATTTAGAGGAAAGACAGACAAAAATTAGATACAATTGTAAGAAATTAGATTAGTTATGAGATGTGAACAATATCCTTTAGACGACCGCAAGCAAGTATGTGAAAGTGGAATCAAAAGTACAAAAATATGTCAAAAAGTACAAATATTCATAAAAAAATATGAACATAACATTTAAGGAAAATGACCAAAGAGTTTAAAAAAGACTAAATATAACACGTGAAAAATGTATAATTTTAGTCGTAGATAAATTCGGGCTTAACTTCCATTTGCCATGGAAATAACTCAAAGAAAAATATGACATGTCATGAATATCCAGGCTCTAATATAATTGTTTGGAAAATGTGTTTTAATCGTGCATATTTCCAAAGAGATCATGAAGTCCAAGCCCCTCTCAGGATCTGCTCTTGGGTCTCCGTTTTGAAGGCTCTAATATGGGCAATGGTTTTAGGGCTTGTTCGGAGAGTAGGTCCCCATGGCTCTGTTTCCCTACACGCGATCCATCCTTCTTTACTCGTCGCGATACTAAGCATCTAACTTTCCGGACGTTCTGTGTGCCCAACGGGAGGGAAAGATGCAGCGGCGGCGGCGGCAGAGCGTGAGAGGGTGTCCGATCAGCTGAAGTCAGGGGTTCTCAAGAGGGGCGGGGTGGCGCCAATCCCATGCTGATTAATACAATTTTGAATTGTCTCAATAGTAATCAAGAAGTCGATAACGTAATATACAGTGGCAACTTATCATTATAATTACGATAATCTCAGTGAAAAATATATTAATGTAGCTTATAATTAATTATTGTGTAACTAGTAGTACCTAGTAATACCTATTTTGCACCTAGCAATACGGGCGTGGATTGAAAAGTCCATGACTTTTTAAAGAAGAAAATATAGTTTTTACAAAATTCAACTTTATTTTTCAACATAATCTCCTTTTAACTCAATACACATTCCCCAACGTTTTTCTATTTTTTAAAGCCTTCCAAAAAATATGACTTTTCAAAGTCTGCAAAATAGTGGGTCTGGCTATTCGGCGGGAAAAGATTACCGCCATCTCCCGCGATAAAAATATGCACTACACTTTCGATACATCTTAGCAATTGACGCGCCCAGAATCATTAATCAATAAAACAATTCAACATCTGTACCAGTAAATACAATAACACCTCTGCTACACCACCAGCGATTTCAGAGTCTCCATCTTCGACTATAGTCCAGCATTACATTGATTGTTTGATTGTTAGTGAACCGGGTCCCGTCAACTGCTAAGGCCATTATTCCTTTGTTTTTCCTCTGGAGGTGGTGGTGGTCTTTCCCGCTGGATGCCGAGATCCAGCGCCGACCTCTCGTCGGCTAGCGGAGTTTTCCCCAACCAGATATCTCCCACCAGTAGAGCGCCGCCCTAATCGGAACAAGCTACAGCTTCCGACCGGTCTTGCGGCATGTGTGGTAATGTAGTGCATGATAATGCAAGTATGTGTAAAGTGATAGGATGAGACATGAATGAGAAGGAAAGATCGCACATGGTCCGTAGCACGTTTGTGAAAGTATTGCTGCGGCATTTGCCTGATGATCGACGAAACCACAGAAACCTACCGGTCAGAGCAGCCGGCCACTACAATTCTCCTCCAGACAGCGACTGAAATCGACCTGGCAGTTTAGATAGTGTCGAAAATTCTGACACGGGAGTCGATCCTAGAGCCTACCCATCAATGGCACTGCAGTGCCATCAGTTGATTCTCTGAGCCACCTCTCCGGTTTCCACCTTGCGTCCGTCGCAGCCTCCGGCGCCCTTCCGCGTCCGGCCGCGTCTTGTCCGCAATCGCTGCGCCGCACAAAGTGGCGGCGCCTGGCAACTCCTTAACGGGCATTGAGCGCGATTCCCGGAGGGGATTCCTGTCGCTGCTGCTTAGCGGTGGCGGGGGCGCGGTGGGACGCTGGCGATGACTTTGGTGAAGCGGGAGGCTTCTGTGCCTGTGATCTTTGCGGTGGCGGCTTTGTCATGGCAGGGTAGAGTGCATCGGAAAGTGAGAGGTTGGCGATAGCGGGGTTTAGCCTGGGGGGAAGGGGCGACAGTGGTTAGCAGCGAGGGGGATGGCGAGGGCGGGATGGTAGTGGTGGTCGGGGAACGGGAGGGGTCGGAGCGGTGATGACGGTGCTGGCGATATAAAGCCTCCCACAGACCGGCGCGGAAAATCCGCAGCCTACGCGGAATGCCCGCTGCGGAAGTTTCGCGTTACGTGTTATCTTGTAAGTACGTTCAGACCTGCGCGGCAGCCGAGTGTCGCGGCAGCGGATTGGCTAGGTTTAATCCGCGACGGATTTTGTGACGCCTTTTTTCCGTTGACGCTCGAGTTTCGCTGTGGAAACCAAGGCAAAGACACGTCAGATGTCCGAATATTTTCAGCTTGCCAGTGAATATTACTCGACTGAACGGACAGAAAAAGTATTTCAAATCGTGTTTAGTAATTTAATTTATTTTAAATATAATTAAACTTATGCTTTTTAATTTTTTGTTCTTAAAAAATTCAGTTCGTTTTAGTAATAAAAAGTTTAATAAATTTATAACTTTACATACATATATACACATGAGCGCAATACGAAGTCGTTCTTCAGGTGGTTCATGATTGTTGAATGTCAGATTTCCGTATCCCTTCTGCAATCAGATTCAAAACTTTATTAAAAGTCACTGGTCGTTGTAGTAAATATAAAAGCGTTACTCATCTTTTCTGGAATCGAGGTATGGAATTCTCCCTACTTTTTCCTTTCTAGGTCAAAATCATGGAGCTCTTTTCTTCGTTTCCTAAAGAGATATATTATAGATAACAATTTGATGGAAAATCGTAGAAGTCCGTACCGCATGGGCTCAGAAAACGTACTACGAGAATTGACATTTTCTATCTCGCTGATGAATAGAAGCGAGCGCGTTTTCTTTATGAGATGAGGAAATCTGGCACCAAACGCTGTCTTAATCGACGCTCCGGTGTGAACGGTCCAGCGGATTGCGTCGTCGCGTCTAGCGCGGAACTTTCCGCGCCGCACTCGCTGCGAATGTTCCGCGCCGGTCTGTGAGAGCCTTAAAGGCTGAGGGCCGTGCTGGAAGCGGGCAAGGGAGTGGACACGGGGAAGAATGCGGAGTTAGCGCAAGTCCGGTCTTCGGCTCTCCGGGCGCCAGCCACTGTTCTCGAGGGGAAGCGGAGTCGCGAGGCATGTTAGCTGAAGGCACGAGCCAATACACCTAATCCTAGTGTTCATAAGCTCTTCTGTTCTTCCAGTGTTATTAGTTATTACGAAGTTTATTTGCAGTGTCTGAAATGAACGTGGACATTGTGTGGAGTGTCGAATAACCTAAATAATTGAAATGATCGATGGTATTTATCAAAACCATCATTTCATTAGAATGTAAGATAGGGAATAAATCAGTTCATGTAAATGTGTATATTTCTCAGGATATCACTTTCCCGCGGTTTCTGCTACTTGTGATAAATATATTTTATTTCAATGAATATGATGTGTTTTGAAAAAAAAAATTGAAAAGAGACGATCATTTTCGTGATTTGATGTAAGAATTATCATTAGGTGGCCTTGACCCTTCCAATTGTTTTATACACATTCCCTGCTCTTATTCGATTTTCAAACCATTCCTTTCGGAAATTTTTTGTTCTGCAGGCACAACATTTATCATTTTTTTTTATTTTCTCTCTTCTCCGTACTTATGTAGTAGAGAGAAAATATTGAAATCCTGCGGTGTCAACGGCATTTTTTGACAGAAAAACTTGTATTGTGGGGCTCTGTTATCGAGAAAGTGGATGCAGTTTCTTCCTATATATAGTATATCCCTTCCTCTAACTTGTGTGAACATTCATATTAAAAATTGATAGTCATTCATTTCGTACCTACCGAAAAATTGGTTGATGACAAAACGTACGTCTCTTCGTGTGTGGTCGCCACTATAGACGATTTAGTCTAAACTTGAAATTCCCCGGTCGATTTTGCCAAATCGAGACCCCAAGATTTTAAAAAGATTATTTGATTTTAGGAGATTCGTTATATAACGCCTCAAATTTTTATAATTAAGTTTTTCAATCAATAGAGCCAAGAACACTTGAAAATGGTGAAGATCCCATTTTCTTTGAACTCTCTGAATTTCAAAAATTGCAAAAGTACAGAAATTGTTTAACTTCTCACATTCCAAATATTGAATATACAGATTTTTGATTAGTTAAATCTGCTTTTCAAAGACAGATATTGAAATAAAATCATATACAATTTTCGATAATTGTATTACCTTTCGCGTAATTTTTGTGATATGTAGGTTTTTATAACATTTACTGTCTAAAAAATGGCCCGAATTTTTTTCTCGGATACAGCAAAGTACACTTATAAAAATGGCGCATTGTGTATGAACTATGTATTTTCCAAAATTGGAAACAAATATGATTACGAAACTAACATTAGAGAACATTGATGATAGAGATTTTTTTCTTGATGAAACCTGTTCTAAATATGTAGGTCTTTAAATAAAATAATGTGCAATTTTTTAAAAGATTAATATATTACGCGCAATTTGTGTATGAGGTAAAGGAAGTTCGTAAAAAAAATTCTCAGAAGAGGCTGTCAAGATATTCCTAATTTTTCCCCTTGGGTAGAGTAAATAATGCGAGAGATAATATGCGGCTGTTGCACAAATTGTTTATCATAAAATTAACATGTTTCATATGCATTAAATACTCGTGTACGCAGTTCATCTTCTATGTTATCATTTCCGCAAATAAATTCCTGGCTATCCGGGAGACGCCACGTCGTTGGCTGAGAGGCCGACGTTTATCCTGACATGTCGCAGGCTTCCTCAGCAGCGAATCTCAGGACAGTCCTCACTGCCCTGAGGAAGCCTGCGACATTTCGAAACGTCGGCCTCTCAGCCAAGGACCCGTTGTGTCCCGGATAGCCAAGAATGTATGGAATCGATCCGCGGAAGCTTACGTGTTATCATTTCCGCGTTGTTCCAAATCACTATTTACTTAATCCTTTTCTTATTTGTCCCCACACTTGTTTAATCAGTTACCGGATGAATATTTGGAGACGAGAGACAGTGAGTTATTTTCTATCCCACTTGATTTTGTTACTACTAATTTCTCATTATAAAATAGCTCTCTGGAAAATTGTCATGAACTATTAGTTACTGTAGTATTAATTAAGTGCAACTGGTATATATTTTTCTACGTTATACTTTATTCCACTACTTTATTGAATACTTTGTAAATACGTACTTTATTTTGGCACTAACAGAATTCTAGATGTGAATATCTACGATGACTCATTGATTTCTACTATTGAATTGAATTGAATTGAATTGAATTGAATTTGCCTTGTTTTACGTGGCGAGACTCGGGCCATCAGGCCCGCTCTTCCGTCTGACCACGCAAATTTCGCTACGCTCCTTTCATCAACTAGCAGAGAAAGGAGGTATTTCTTGGGCGAGAAACAGGCGATTTTGAATTTAGCTCAGAGGCGTCATTTAGGCTTGAGGATCTTTTACATGCAAGTAAATCTACGAACATGGGACAGCCGGCTTTACTTCCCCTCCGAAGGAAGGCGTACGAAGGATTTTGTCGCCCTAAAAATCCACGGCTTCGATCGGGTTTGAACCCGCGAGCTTGGGTATAACAGTCCGGTACGCTAACCGTCACACCATCGCCGCCGCACTTACTTATGCTTTCTACTATTGTCTACATACTGCTTTTACTGCGATATTCTTTATTCATATTTTCCTTATATTATTCACATATGTTCTAAATTTGCTTTCCTTTATTATAATTATATGTAATCTAACGATTTGTATTCTACTTTATATATAAGAGTTCTTCCAGGTCTCATTTAAAAATAGGTTTTTTTGAATCACACATTTTATGCAAAAGTAAAGTTCGTTATATTTGTATATTTGTTCAAGCAAAGCTTATATTATTATTATTATTATTATTATTATTATTATTATTATTATTATTATTATTATTATTATTATTATTATATAAATCATGTTTTATGAAACATTTTAGAATTTTTTCAATGCCAACAGTTTATATTCGAATTATGTGGTGTTGTGGCCGCGAAACTGAAAATCTGAAAGAAAAACACACATTCATTTGCCATAAAAATACAAACCTTGTACTACATGTTGTTTGTTCTGTGATATCTGCATTAGCTGTTCAAAAAAATAGGATGTATTTCAATTTGTTTATTTTCTTATTTTATTTAACGTATTTACAATATTACCTTTCCATAAAAGAGCAGGTAATTTTGCGCGCGCAAAGAATCAGAAACAGTTCAACAACGTAGTTAATGAGAAACAGATTGCGCTTCTGGTGTGGCACATATGTAAATTGTACAACGCATATTCCCTGTTTTCGTGAAATTTTTTCCTTACAGTGGTCGTCCTTTGAGCATTAACAAGGACGTAGTAGTATATCAAATGGCTGTACATTTGGAAAACATGGAGAATCGTCAATCTTTCTTCACATTCCCTTCCGGGAGTGTCTCTACTCAAGTTCATATAGAAAGATTAATGTCCTCCATATTCAGTCCGCCAGAAATGTTCGCCTCTCCCAAGACGCATTCATTTCTGTTAATACTGCTCCTATATACTGCGACATAAAGTATTGTAAAACGCACATTCATGTTCTTCATCTTCGTCTAAGTAGTAAAATTGCTAGGAAAGGTTATTCAGTAATGATGTTTTCAAAGAGTCTCATATCCTGATACAGTGTATGGTTTCTATGATATACATGTTCAGGTTTATTTTATATTATAAAATATTTTAGTTATATGTGAATTATATTTGAGGTTTTGTCCATAATCCATAGTCGCCCACCGTAGTCCATAGTCGCCGAGTCGACCCTCCAATAGATTTAATTATGTTAAAATCTTCAAGAAATTAACGTACTTGATAGAATCAAGAAAGTCTCTTTATTTATTTTTACGTGTTATTCTCTCTGTGTGTAATGCGACACCGGCCGGGCAATTTTCATTCCAGCTTTTCGCGACCCCCGCAATGTTTCCAGATAAACATAAAAAATGAAACGTCTACTGCCATGTATCCTACTGACGCCATCTTTACCAGAGATGTCACCCTAACCCTACTCAGCCGCCTGCGAAACCCCGGACGCCCATCTCAACGAATTCTCCTTTGAGTCAGAAAGTGCACCTGCCGAACATTAGTGCAAGATGGATTCCCTCCCAATCAAGGGCGCAATCTTTAAACTTTCGTAGGAGTAACTTCGAAATCAGGAGATTTTCCTGTCACATGATCATTCCCAAAATAGCCCTAGATGGTTATAACTTATATTCTGACACGTTTTGTATAGAAAAAAGATGATGGGTGATGAGAGAATTACAGCTGGCAACGACACAATTACACTGAGTTAAAGAAAACTGCCCCAAGGTCTCCATGTCTATTTCGAAAACATCCTTGTGGTATAATGAATTTTGAAACTCTACCCCCGAGTATAAACAACAATAAATATCCACTCTTGTGAACCTTCCTTCTTTATTAATAACGAATTCTTACCGTCGCCTGCTATTACGCTCGCTGCCTCCATCGTCTACGCTACCTGCTGGACTTCATAGCTACTCTTTCATGTGTTCCATTTTTCAACGTTATTGTAGCAGGTGAGCGGGATGTGTGATTCTCTGGTAAAACCCGCCCGTGGTGTTCACCCTCCCCCCTTGGCGGAGTCGCCGCTGCAACGAGACGACGCCTTCCGGTGTGCCGCCCGTGTGCCGCCCGTGTGCGGCGCGGCGAGAAAGTCCGCGTTGTCCCTTGCTAACGGAGCTGTTGTCGCCCGAGTCGACAAATCGCCCGTCGCCTTTAATTTAGTTTTATTGGCGGTTTTCTGAAAAACCTTTTTATTTGCTTTGCCTTCCGTTCCGCTTTATTTCTTACGTCCGCCGCTAGCCCGCTGCTCCGGTCGCTCGGAAAGGGAACGGCGACCGCGGCGGACGAGGGGGCTGTGGGGGCGGGACAAGGGTGGCCGTAGGCGCCGTGGCCGGTGCAGTGGGGAGGTGGGGAGTGGGGCGGGGGCGGAGGCCAGGCCTGCGGCCGCCGCCGCCTCCGCCTCTGCTGCGGCCGGCCTCTGAAGCAACGCCCGCCTGAGCAATTTAATACATTGTAGCTTATAGAAATATATGGGCAAGCGCAGACGCGGCTCTCGCCCCCTTTGTTTTCGCCTGGACATAAAATAAAAGGGCAGTCCGGTTTATTAGAGCGCGGTGACAACGCAATTGCGGCGTAAGAGTCAGCGGGCCGGGCTGGGCCAGGCCGAGCAGCGCCCGGCAGCCGACTCCGCACGGCCCCGCCCCCGGCCTCCACCCCACCTCTACCCCCGCCTTTGGTCCGGCTCCGGCCTCCGCGCGCCGCCCCCGCCGCCCAAATGGAAATAGGCTCCGCCGCTCGACCATTGTGCCGGGGTGCACCTGCCCCTGCGGCGAGCGGCGACGCCACCCGCGCCGCAGTCATGGCCGTTGGGTGGACGGTCGCGCCGCGCGGCAGGCGCGCCCACGCCGCCGCCGCTGCCGTCGTCTCCTCCCCCACGCGGCCTCTGCGCCGGGCGGCCTGCGCTGCGAAAAATGGCCTTCTCGCTGCGAGCGCGCCCACGCCCGCCGCGCAAGGCCCCGGCTGGAATGCGCCTCCGCCCCCGTCCCCCTCTTCATCTTCCTCTTCTTTACTTCTCCTCCTGCCTCTGCCCGGAATGATTATATGTCGAAATGTATTAAAAATTAGGGAAAAAGGGAAATCAATTAAACACCGATTCAATGTAATCTGATTTAAAATACGTATTAAGAATCGATAATGACAATACTAGAGTTATATTAATATGAAAACCCTACATCATCTTAAATTCATTAAATTATCGTGCTAAGTCATTTGTATTTCTTATTGTCATAAAAAGTGCTTACTCTTGCATATGTTTGATGTAAAATATTAGATTAATAAATATTCTAAATCTAAAATAATTTGCAGTCATATTCGGTGGGATTTGTACTTCAGTGTAATTATGACCTTAAAATTTCAATTAATAAATAATTATCCTCCAACCCTGTTCAATGGGCGCCGTGGCGAGCGGAAGCGAGGTGATTGACCTTGGTGGCAGGTTGCACGCGCAGTTCCTGATTCTCATTCGAACCCTGTTGAAGTTAGCTTTCAGTGACGTAATAACATTCGCGTGCTTAGGAATAGCGAACTTGTCTTCGGGAACGTGTCACCACTGTTGCCTCTCTTCCGTTGGTTGAATGATTGACTGATTAGCGTTTTCGCAGATAGATAGTAAGATGTATAGACAGATGTAAAAACGATAGTTAGTAAGATAGTGTGATAGATATAGTTAGAGACCCACAGTGAAATTGGAATATCTGGATAGAATTGATCGTTACGTATTACTAGGAAGCGGATTGCTATGCTTTTGCTTGTTCTTGTCTGTTGCTTCAGGGCGTAGTTAGGTGAAATTTCTTGACATTTGGTTAGAATACGATTCTATATAAAATAATATGTTAGTGCATATTGCGCCGATGTTTGTGGGCGCAAATTCGTATAATAAGCATATATTTTGCGTGTTTCGGTAAAATAGAGACTTATCTATAAAACGTTTCATCTTTTCATAGAATCTATTTATTTGTGATCGTTCATTGATTCGGAAGAGCTTGTCACTGTCTGCGTTTTTTTGTTGATAAAATACTTGTGAAAATGTAGTACTCTTTCATAAAATTCTTTAATCCAATCATAAGAAATACAAGACATACAATGTACTTCACTAAGTTAAGAGAGAGTACTTCACTAAGTGAAGAATATTTACTTCAATTATTTCTCTTTGAAAGAAAGGTAAATTTATGTTGTTTGCAATAATATATTTTCATTCCAAGTATGTTTCTTCTGAACTTTATCAAGAAATGGTTAAACAGGAAATGAAATATTTTAAATTTTAATTGCATATTAAAGTACGTATTTCGGGCATTTTGGGTCACAAATTCATATTTTGAAAAGCATATTTCAAGATTTTGGGGCATAAAAATCATATCACTACGTATTACATAATTACATCGGGATCATCTCAGTATTAGTTCTATGGATATAGGTATGCTGATAGAAAAGCCTAATCAAGATGATAGTCAAAGACATGAAACCTGAAACCCACTTTTTAAAATTAAGTATAAATACTTATTTCTTAATTACCCAGATGTGTCCATAATTTATAGATTTACCGTCTGTATTGAGGATGTGAAATATTGTTTAGATGACTGGGAGAGCATTAGCAGAAACTGAGACGAGAACTTTTATACATCGCCTTCTGTGTTATCATCAGACGAGACGTTTCTGAAAAAACTGCAGAATTGACAAATATTATTACTTTGCCATAAGAATCAATGAGTATTGAGAGATTGTCATGGTTGCCTCTGTCTGGACGAAAATAAACGTTCTCCTTACGAATTTCACGCTTGCTGCTTATGCACGCCTCTTTTATGCCTCGTTTTGGAGTCTGAGGACACAGAGACTGCAGTAATAAGCTGGGAATTGCTTACCAGCGTATCTAATCACACTTTCCATTCGCCCAATACACGTTTTACTTAGCATCTCGCACGGTCTCTATGAAACTACTCGCGCCTTCTCTGATTTTCGAACACTGCGATCTCGTCGCGTCTGATGTGGAAACAATTGGTTTCCGGGAAACCTGACAATGTGAAAATCTTTCGTCGCGTTGACCAGGAGGTAGTGCGATGTATTGATGACCTTTCGAAGTAGTTGAAGCAGTTGAAAGTCGATTTCAAAGTGCTTTGTGTCAAATGAATTTTCTATTTTTTTTAGAGAATTCGCGGGATTTTTGTCCAAATTCCCATTCTCGAAAGCACCAAGTTTGAAATGTATGATCTGTTCTTCTTAAATGCCTTCAAAGAGTAGAGAAACTGAGGTGTTGGAAGACTATCGTCAAATTTGAATTAATTTGGCCGTTCATGTGCCAACATTTTGTACAGAGCTTAATAATAAATTATACAACATATTTTCGGTTATACAAAACCATTTTGAATTACATCGTTTGTAGAATACATCCATAGGATGAGTACATTTAATATCTTAACTAAAATGTTTTACGTTGTACAGATTAGAAGGTATAATTTAATAGTCAAGAGCACGGCACGCACGATTAAAAGCTGTCATAAGGGTTTATTGGTATCGAAAGGTTCACGAGAATATTTTCGACAAGCGGTTTGAACCTACTGTTGTAACTTGTCATCTTCAGTAAACGGCCCAAAAATTGTGTACATTTTATTTCCGCCGGTGTCGATAGCATTCAAATTTGCATACTGAATGACAGCGTTAAATTATAATTATAACTTCAAAATCATGAGCGTTTCATTTTTCGGTGGAAATGTTTATTCATTTAGGAACAGTTTGTAGTAGAATGTGATTTTCATTTAATTTATATTTGGCACATCGAAAATAATTGCGATTCCCGCATCGACTTTAAACAGATTTTGCTGTTGTCTCATCAGCCTTATTATCTTTCCATGAAACTCATACACTTTTATGGACTCGTTGAGAAGATCAGTTATTTTGCCAAGTTCAGATATTTCGTACTCAAACCCAAGCCTATGAAAATCGTGAACTGTGTATGTGTATCTAAATTGACATAACCTCAGCAAATTCAACAAATATCAAAATGGGTGAAAACTATCAGCAGCATTTTTCCGTGCTGTGTTTGAATACACTCCCGTGTTTCAGCCGAAATATATTTGTATTTCTCACCATCTGGTCAGTTTGTTCACCAACTGTTCGTCAGTTTAAGCTTTTTCTGTTTCTTCACCCACCTATGAGGATCGTGAAAGTTTATCGTTAAAAATATTCTTAACATCGAATATTTACTTTCCCTTCGTATTTGTCGTAAGAAAAAAAATGATTTTTTCGTATTCGAAAATAAATTAACTTTTAAACTGAAACGAAACAACACAAAGTAATAAATCATAAAATTGGAACCTGATATTCTACGGAAATGTGGAAAGTGTCTTCAAATCAAGTCTTTATTGAACTACTTTGAAAGGGAAAGGTTTGCATCTCTAAGACTTCCCGGAGAATGATTACACAAGTGCCATGCAAGAGCTGGTTCCTTTGAGGTGCCCGGGAAGTAATTAATATCTTGTGCTTTCCCTTACGCTTTCGCTCGAGGCCTTTATACGTTTTAGTTCCAATCTTCGCGTAATATCCAGTGAACCTTATGAGAAACGACAGAGAAGTGTGCTAAAAAGTCCACTTTTCATTTTTCACCAATAATTAATTCTCTTTCCACCCAAGAAAGGACGTGAACCAGTTCTAGAATAGCATACTAATAATTTTTCCTGTTGAGTATTTTATATATTCTATTTTTATATTAAATCAGCACTGTACGTTTTTCCTATTACATCTTGATTGTTCCTGTCAATGGCTCCGAAGAATCTTTTGAGATTAAGGCAAATATGAATTTTATTTTCCATTATAGGCAATGGTTACATGTACATCTCACTTGAGCTATGTGGGTACCTCCGTTGCTACTCGCAAAATCTCTTAATTTAGTGACAATGTAGAGAAATGAGCACATTTCATACAAATCATTCACAAATATGGAAGGAAAATCTACCCTTAAATATACGAATTGCATGTTTATTTTTAATTCGTACGTAACGTACGTAAATATACGTTAATTTATTTTTAGAAAAACTAAAAACTGTTTACTGTCATATCATTGGTCGGATAGATTTCAAAATATCTACAAAGAGCAAATAATAAATTTATATTTATTATTAACACGTAACTGGTAAGGTAATTTTCTTCTCGCGTAACTAGTAATCGGGGGACTACTCATACCCCAACACAGAAACGCCAATAAAGCACTCGTCAAATGTATATTCCAGATTTCTTACGTTACGAAATAGTGAATATTTCTACACAAATAGAATTGTTTTCACATACTGGATGAAATTATCGAGACTAGTTTCTACCACATTCAGGTCTTTCTGTCTCGTCGTCGTAAGTCTCGAAGACTGGTCTTTTCTCTAAAAACCAAACGTCATGGAAGATCCTGATGTATTTTGGGCATTGTGACGAGGGATAATTGGTTCTTTTTTTACCTCATCGGAAACTTAAGAGGTAGGAAAACAGTGCTATGCCACACATTAGCACACTGAGTTATTACTGTCTATAGGGCGCTCAGCCATTCGTTTTTGTAAGTTGTATAAAATATTGTCCAGAAATGGCAGAGTAATTCTGTAACGTTTATTATAGATTCCTTCTAATTATAGTTATTTTATTTACACACTTTGTCTTATATCTTAAAATCTGTTCAATGTCGCGACACTCTGGGGTTCGATTCCCGGCGGCGGTGACACTAGCTACATGCTAATCAGCTATGTAGCCACTATCCCCAAGAGAATTCTTCTGATGAGTAGCTTTCCGTCGTTCCTCTGATGAATACCAGGCGAATGTTGGGGCAGTACCAAAACAAGCAGGCACAGCGCACAATTCTTTCGTTTCTGATTCTTATCGCATCCTCTCCCCTACCCACACGCACGCACCCATAGAGAGAGGCCAGTCGGGATTCTTGAGCTTGCCTCTGCTCTGGCGGAGATACCTGGAGAAGGAAGCTTGCAAGCCGACGTGTAAGTCTGAAGTGGATCTCACTTCATCTTTGGAGAGGGAGGAACATGCCACTTTGTGGTATATATTACGCACTACAATTACGGAAGTAATCACCATTGACGCGTTTCAGTATCTGCTCGTACTACAGGAAATATGACTATCTGCTCCTACTGAGAGCCTCAGCTCATTCCTTACGTTTTGTAATGGACTTTATATATGCACTGCATGTATAAATTTGTATTACATTATCGATAAAACCGTGCTTATTCCTATCCGCATGATGAGCGTGCATTGTGCTGCGCAGAGACTTCTCGATATTTACCCGGCCCGCCTTCGCACCGCCTGCGAGAAAAATCGTGGCGCAAATGGGCGGCTTCGAAAAAGCGGCGTCCGCTTTCTGACAGAAGTTGAAAATCGCGGTGCAGGGCTCCGGGCCGAGGCGGACGGCCCGCGATGGCTGACTTCGGCGCGGCCGGTCTCGTCGACGAGGGGGTGGAGGGGGTGGAGGGGGAGCAGGGTCAGGGGGTGGTTGGGGGGAGGGGGAGGGGCGCGGGAGCGGTGGCTCGGCGTTATCCGTCAGTGTCGGGCGCTTCCTTCGGGCTGGCTCTCGCCCGCGCGCCGCCCCCGCCCCCGCCCGCCCGCCCGTGGCCCCGTCTCGCCCCGTCCTGCCCCGCCCACTCCCGCCTGTTTCCTGCCCAATATCCCCTGCTCCGCGCCTGTTTCCTGCAGTTTCCTGGAGGCGGGCGCCAGCAGCCGTCCCGCGGCACGCCGTGTCCCGCCACGCCCCCGCCCTGACGCGTCCGGCGCCCGCGTGCCCAGGTCGGACCCCTGCCCCCTCCAACAGCCCTTCTCCGTGTACCCCTTTTTCAGAGTTTCTCGAAGCAATTGGGCCCCTTCTACCTTCTTTCATACCGGTTCACACCTCATTCATGACTTCCCAACTGCTTTCACAACTGTTTTTTGTGCTCCTCTCGCTCGTTTCCCTCTCTTTTCTCTGTCACCTATCGTTTCTTTGCCTTCGTTTCTTCATACCTTATCTTGTCGTGGCCATGTTCACCATGTTTTACTCTATTCTTCATTATTTTTTCTTTCTTTTTCCCAGTTTCCATTCTTTTGCTTCCCGCAATTTTATTTCCCCCACTTCCTCATTCATCAATTCTCTGCGCTCTTCGGGGCGTGGAATTCGCGAATACATTATCTTTTCACTGTCCTTGTTATCTTACATTGTCCATTTCATTGATTTTTAAGTAACTTTATTCTATATTGTTCCAATATTTAAAATGTATAATATTTTTTTATTATCAAAAAGATATTATAAAAGACAGAATGAAACTAAAATGTCCGCGATAATGAAACACATTATCCTTCTTTCTTTCTTTTCTTATTTCTATCTTACTTTTCCCTTTTCCTTTCTTGTTTCCTTCCTTCTTTCCACAAGTCGCGTAAATGAATATTTTACTTTGAATACCTGAGGTTCAGGTTGAAGGTGGGGCGTATTGTGATTACTCCTTGGCACTCGGGTCACGAACAAACTGAATTTACTGGCATGTCAGGAGGCGAATGCACAGCGAGTAAATCGGTTATGGAAACTGACTCCGCCGGGGGCAGAGGTCAGGTCGGGTCAGGTCGGGTGGCAGCGCCGTGGCCTCCCGCGCCCTCCAGCCAGGTGACTGGCATGTCGGCGCGCTGTCTCTCAGCGGTCGCTTTAGCATCCTCGGGTCCTTTGTCACCGACTCGCCCGCTTCCATTTGGGCGCTAATTGATTTGTGCATTCGAACCAGTCGGCGAAGAGAGAGTTTAGGTAACCAAATCTTAACGAAGGGCGTGTCGGCGTTGAATGACGGCTGGAAAACTGACGAGAGCGACATGCGAAATGTGATGTTACTCGCACATTTTGAGAAATTTGAGAGAAGAAACTGTTTGTCACCAAACTGGAGGTAATATTCTGCAATATGAAGAATGGATGCATGTGTTATTGACGAATGAATGGAGAGAATGGCATGAGAAAGCCTATTTTAGCTCACGTATTTTTATGGGATGTTTTATAGACACAATTTTCGTCTTAAAGAGTGCTAGAAAGATATTAGGCAGTCTTTCATAAAAACAAAATGCTGTACTGTGATAAATAGGTTAAATTTAGTTTCGATGGAACGGAATTTAGTTAAGATTAAAATGAGTGAAGGTAACAATCTTTGATCGTCTGTGCAATTGATAATACTCGTACGGATACTTATTGTGCTATGGGAGGGAAAATCTTTGAGAGATTTGTAACGGTATAGAATTATTACGTAACTTAAATCACTTCCTGTTAATTTTTTCAGAGTTGCTTCGTTATCATCTTCCACTCTGATTTCTGAGTACCTTTGTATGACATCTATATGACATCTCAGAAAAACATCGTTTAAATATGCATCAAATTTGAAAAAATAAAAAATGTGAACTCACAAAGTTGTCGGGAAAAAATCTTCCCTTGTAAGACCGAGTAATTGTTCAAACTTTTGGACTGTTTCAAATGCGGAATTAAAATTTGTTTTCACACTAATTTGCCACATTTTATTAAACAAATATTTTAATGAAATTTAATAGTGAAATTATTTATTATTTATCTCTATGTTGCGAACACCCTAGAAAGAGTAGTATTCTACATTCCTCCTTACAATTTATGTTCTTATCCAATTTTCAATATTACTCAGTATGTTATGATACGTTGAATATTATTTTCATACCAGGACGAAAAGGGAGCAGCTAATAAAGCAGAGAGAGGTTTATTATGATTAGTGACGTTTATTTGCAAATCGCGATTTACGATTTCCTTTTTTAATTTTATAGTGATTCTCTTTATTACATTAGACGTAATGTTTCTTAGCATAATATTTTCTGCAAATAAAAGGTTGAAATTTCTCACCGTACATTTATGTCAAATTAACGTTACTTATTTAAAATACAAGGATTTAAAAGGGATTTACTTTATGGATAGAACGCATAGATATTCCTTTCGAAATAAAACAGAACCGTATGTGTAGAATGTGCTCAATGGCACCATGTTAGTTATATTTATAATAAATAATACTAGTCTTGTTTCTCGCAAAGATTATATATGAGACGTTCCATTAGTACAGAACTATGAATACATCACGCTGTGCTCTATTTTCCAGAGTTATTTGAGTGTCTGCTGGTTCAATTTGTTTTTCCATTTTTCTGGCTCTACCTCAGCAATGCTGTTGGTATGTCTCTCCATCTCTTATGTTGCTTTTTCCAGGCCAATCCATCATGCCCCTTCAACCAATCCTTTACTTCTGAGGATGAAGACAAGTAGTAGTTTTTAATAGAAAGAATTTATAACACTGGTAGGTGGTTGTGATATACTAGAATTCATTTGTATGCATGGATTTAAACTGTTAAATTCTTTTGTATGCATAAAGGTAGATTCAATTCCCAATTACATGAAATTAATATTTCGGATTCTGTGTTTTTCACGAACGTTCTAAAAGCGGCTGGGTTAAATATACTTTACTTTAGTGCTTAATTATAGATGCTCTATTAATCATTTGGCAATTCGAGAAATATAATATTTTTAGGAAGATTAAATAAAGCGTGTAGTGTTCCATAGAAATTATGGGAACGTTTGTCTTGATATTTTTATGTTGATTTCCAGAATTCATGTTGCTTGTTAAAAATATTTGCATCAATACAAACGCCTCGTGTTACAACATCTTCACACATCTCACATTTTGCTTCGACAAATGCCACGATAATTTATTTATTTATTACTTATATATTTATTTAAATACAGAAAAAATGTACATAGCGAATACTTCGGCACTCGTCTCACACAAAAAAAAATAGTTTAAGGATGGGAATATCACGGAGGACTATTGAACAAAGATCTTTCTGGTAATTTTCTATCCGATTGCTTTTCCTTAGGAACATTTCTTCTCCTGTGCGACCATCCACAGATTAATTACCTATATAGATTGCAGCAATTTTTTTCAAAAGGCGCTCTAGCAGAATTTACTTATTGGTAATCGTTGAGATATATCGGTATATCCTGCATGATGTATCAACCTTATATCTGGTCCAGCTAATTATTTATTAAAAGAAGTAAGTTAAGTTCATGATTCACTATTTTGCGTGAAATTGCGATTAATCGCGTATTTTCATGCCTGATTTGATTTGTGTGTTTACTGAAAAACATTTTTCTTGAAGGCTGACGTATACTCGTAGTTGAGTATTATATAACAAACACATTTTTTAAGTGTATTGTTTCTATTTTCAGTTGCAATGTGAAAAGTATTGTGCAAAACGAACTTTTTCTGATACGTCATTCTGCGGTACAAATTCGAAGCCACAGTTAACACGTGCATGAAAGTGCGTCAGTATTTATGCCGATCCGACAACTCAATTCTTTATCAGAAAATATTAAAATTGCTCTCATCAGATTTAAACACGCCTCAGTATCTTGAGAGTTATATGCGCTTAGAGTATAGTTGACAGTCACGCAAGATACGGGTTCCTGTTTATTAAAGTTTCCCTCGGAGAATAATGTTACATATTTGAAGCCCATTTAGATACTCTGTTGTGATATGATTCAGGCCTCCGGTACAATTATGAGTGAAAAGAGAATGAATGCATAAATCACAGTTTAGTATACATATATGAGAAGTAATAAAGCGCGCATGAATATGAAACAGGAAAAAGTATACTATTTTCCCTTTATGGGTATTTATCTCAACTTTTTCAGAATTGAAAAAGTGTGTTATTTGGTTATTGTCAAAAACAGGTTTCATTATTCGTGTTGTGTATCTGTTCATATTCATCGAAACAAAATCCGATTATCATAGTACTGCAATTTTCGTGGAAGCCATTAATATCGAATCGCATTTTTTTTAAGTGTGTCAAAATCGTAGCGAAAACGTACGGGTAAAACTATTTGCCGAAACACTACTATGTTCGTCTCGTACGTTCGTATCAAACATATAGGGTGCAGTAAGATGTCGAACGCTCTAATATCACTTAAGTCTTTTTTGCAGTATTCCCTTTTATCCGATGGAGCTCATCTGGACCGAGCTATCTATTTTGAAGACAGGAACCTTTTCATGATGTATTGAAATATTACGATAGTCTCAACCAAGGGCAATTCTAATATACACTTTTTAGTAACTCCGTTTTACTTCTTTTTTTCATTCTTCTTCAAGTGGTTTTCATATCGGAAACCAGTTACCGCTAGAAATTAGCGATCCAAAACTCAGCTTTGAATTTGATTTTTTATGTAGTGATAGTTACCGTGTTTATGAAAAGGTTTTTTACATTTGGAAATAAATAGAAACTCAAATTAGGATGTATACTATATTGTAATAATTACCTACATTAAATATATGATATAAAGAGATACACCAAAATATTGATATATTGACTAAATAAATGCCAACGTGTAAAAAAACATTACAAAAAGGTTATATACTCTTCACAATTACTATTGACATCTTTCATATATTTCACTCACGTGATTAGCCAACGTCAGAATGAAAACAATGGTTCTTGGCTCCACGCAGAATAGTTATCATCACACTCTGATGCGTCGCCGATCCACATTAAATGAGGTGTATTTTTATGACCACAAAGTCTCCTATTGAAGGGAAGAATGTTTCAGTACGACGAATGCTTGAAAGTTTTCTCATAGGCATTACTTAGGCTTGAGGTTCTATTGCTTGCCGAAAATATGTGTTATGGTATCACTGGACTTACTTCTCTTCCCAAGTATTTTTTGAATTCAGTTTAAAATATAATTTTGGCCATTTATTTTTCAAACTAATATCTACTAGCGTAGAGCATCTCCCGTAAAAATATTGGACCTTTAGAAATTACTTTATTTCAAATTCGGCAAACGGGAGAATTATTTGGTTTCCGTGAATATAAATTGTGAGGGAAAAGGTATCACGTCATGAACATTGTTCTAGAGTGTCATAAGAGATGCGCGTGTCCAGTAATAAATCGCAGTTTTGGAAGGTATTCAGATGAAGAAAGCTTTGGCAGTTTTTTGCCTGTTCTAACATTGTGTAAATGTTCTTGAACGTTATTCATAGAACTGTATTTAATTAGAATAATGACTCTTCGAAGAAACACTATTTAATAAAATAAACAATGTCGGTGCATGGAGACACTTAAAACATATGCGTTCGTAGGCTTCCGCGGCCGGAGTCAATGCATTCTTGGCTAGCCGAGATGTGCCACATCTCGGTCAATTGTACTGACGTTTAAGCCATCTTGCTCTGGCATTCTTCAGAGCTATACTGCTATATAGCTCTACTCTCTTTCTTCAGATCTGCAGTATAGCTCTGAAGAAGGCCACACCAAGACGACCGAAACGTCAGTACAATTGACCGAGACGCGGCTCATCCCGGCTGGTCAAGAATGCACAGACACTTAAAACAATTCACAAAACAAACACACGATCTCATCCGTGCAAGTATTTGTGGGATTGGTGTCACACTTGACATGTAATATACCTTAATGCCTGTGAACAGTTTCTTATTAAGAAATGTCTTTTATATTTGCCTCCTATCCATACTTCACTCCAGCAAGATGTATATTGACATAAATGTACATTTCATCATTTTTTATAATTTTTCAAATGTAACATCATCATTTTTAAAGATTCACTTGAGTCTGACTCAGAAACCTGTAGATGACATTAAAATGTGTTGGTCAAAAGGGACTTGCCGAGAGAAATAATTTATCGACGTTTTAAAATTTAATTATAAAAGGTTGCAATTTGGGGCAGATTTTATCAAATTTTTCTTCTATTATTATTATTTCGTATAAGCAACAGCCTTTTAAAAAGATATGGAGGGAATATTAACAATAATAATAATAGTCATAATAATAATAATAATAATAATAATAATAATAATAATAGTAATAAAGGGATATTTTGTTTCATAATCATTGTACCAAACCATGTTTTGTTGATTTTGTAGGTATTTATAGCATATGTAAATTACATTATTAGAATGTATAGGTCAAAGATAAAACCTACATCCTCAAGTAGTCTAATCTTCCGAATTCTGCTTTTCACTCCAGATGGACTCCCAATTGCAATAAAGCCGCCGAAAAAAGTCCATATGGTACGGATAAGGAAAGCACCCATGAAGGGGAAAAACTGCCCTGAGGAGACGAGTACACGCTAATCTACCAAACTTTTTCTAAACTATTTACTTATTTTCTGGCGCGGACGTCACGCATTTCATTTCTAGACGTTTTTATTTATTTTTAAAAACAGTTAAAAACTGTGTGTTACGTGCAATGGGGAGAAGTTAAATTGAAGTTACATTTATGTCTAGAAGCAAAACTAGGGGCCATCTGAGCATTTGCTCAAGGATAAGGGAAACTGGACGAAAACCTGATCGAGATGGGGGTCATTGACCCAGAAGGGCCCACATTAACTTTGGCTTGTGCACCTGAATTTAAACAGTGCCATAGAAGATCGTCCACACTCTCATTTACCCCATAATGATCTAATAATTCACTGCTTGATTTACCTATTTATTATTATTCCTTATTACTTAACAGCCTATTGCTCTTATAACCTTCTTAAGTACTGATTAACTTATTTATTGTTTACTTATTTCATTCTTCAAAAGTCTAGGCTCTACACCACGGCTATCTTCCCAGTCTCTTATTGCCGTTTCACTTACAGTTCGAATATATCCTAGATACTTTCCTAATTCTTTCATGGAGTGAGAAATATTATCTCTTAATATATCCTTTGCCAAGCGTTCCGTTTCTGTATCGGAAGTATACATATAGTTCCCCGTTCCAATCCATATTGTACCCCACGTTTTAGTAGCAAATCAGTTCAAAATGGCACCACTCTCCTATATCGCCTCAACGTACACAGATACTGTTGCCTTTTGAGACTTTTAATCTATGTATATATATATATATATATATATATATATATATATATATATATATATATATATTACTTATATTCTGTATATTAAACTATTTACTCAGAGATGTTTCGACAACTCTACACGTTATGGAATCATTAACTTTGTAAGACCAGTAGCGCTGATCACTGCACTCTAAACCACATATGTGTAAGCGTGACAGGATATTTGCCTGTTAATTTAATCCAATGCTTCACGGGTTTTATTTTAAAGTCTTTCCAAATCCCTACACTACCGACCTCTCTTAAGGCGCCGACATTTGCTGCGTATCAAAGTATTAATTTGTTATAATCCGTATCGATATTTCCACTCCCCGCATCGCATCCACTCCCCTGATTTCCGTCCCGTAATCCATAGTCGGGAGGGTTGGGGATTTAAACATTGTGTTGCAAGCCGTTAAAGGCAAATCTGGCTCTCTGTTCTCTGTGCACTGCGCAAACCATTTCTCCGAATGCATTTCTTCCTTTACTTTGGACCGCTACTACGTGGATATTTCAATTTTGCACCAAGGTAAAGCTCATTCGGCACGTAATATCACAACATAATACTTACATATCTTGTGATTAATACTTTATATATGTGCGTGTGTATTGTGTTTGTATATATGCAGACAATACACTTACTTTTGACATGGTCTTTCGCATAGCTTCCTCACGTACTCATGCACCGTGGGTAACATGCAGGGCAGTTAGCCCCACACGCCTATTACGCCGCTTCCGCCGACCACCGATATAAAGAAAAAATAAAGCATTTTCAATCTCGGCCACGCCCGCCAGCCGCTCCCTCGCGCGACGCCGAAAGCTCCCGGTCGACAGGCGAGATACGAATGGTGTGTGAGGGCTCCGCGGGGCCTCGGCGGCCGTCGCAGGGGCTCCGCGGCGCGCCGGCCTCTCTCCGCCTCCGAGGCCTACGCGGCGTCTTCGCCCCTGTCCCCGCCCTGTCCCCGCCCTGTCCACGCCCTCGCCTCCGCTCGCGCCCGGCCGCTGTGGGCCGCATTGCGGGCAGGAGCGGGCCGAATGGTCCATTGAGGAAAGGGCGCAGAGCATTAAACAAGCGAAGTACATTTATTAATATGTTGTGGGGTTATTATTAATTGCATTGGGTTATTAATTAGGATCGAATTGTAATAACGACTCACAATGTATTTGAATGCCATGCGGTACTGTTAAGTAGCAAAATATACATTAATGTATTATTATTATTATTATTATTATTATTATATTAACCACTAATTTTTAATGAAAACCTAGCAGGGGCGAAAAATATTTAGGGGAGAAAGTTTTAAAAATATGAGAATAGTGTATTGAATTGAGTTATGTTAATAGTTTCTGTTTCATTTATGCCATATTTTCAATTTATATACTGCTTTGAAAACATCTGAGCTATTTGTTTAACTTACATCACCAGTAATAGTTTTTCTCTAGAAGTATTTTAAACTTAAACTCGGTTCCCACATTTATTGAATTTTCAAAATATATTAATTATTAATACATTGAAATAAATACATTAATATAAACACTCCTCTCCAGTGAAGCCGCCCCCTGAACGCTCCAACGTATCGCCTAGTCTCCAACTAATCACCTAGTTGCTTTGACTTCCAACGAAAAGCTACTGGGATGATACTTGGAACAAGTGGCCTGTGATCAATGGATGCATATTTGTGACGTGTTCATGATGATTTAAAAAAAATCTTCCTTTATAAAATGTTTGCTATTGAAGCTTCAGATCGAGAGGTTCTTCTTTCGTGACCAGACAGCGGATTTTTCACATAACTGAGTCTCTCATTCTAACTGAGTTGAGTCTTTATGAAGCCCGTTGCTCTAATGAACTGTTTCTGTGATAGCCTCCTATCCATTCCTGGTGGATGAATATTTTGAACAACAGGCCACGATCGCACCTCGATTTCTTTTCAATTTTTTAAATTATGCATTCTACGTTGCAGGAAAATTTAAAATCGCATAGAGGGGGTTTGAAATGAGGTCTTTCCAATTTCTGGTCTTACTTGTACATAATAGTAATAAAAGATTCAAATAATGTATGTATTCATTTAGGAGTCAAGAAACGTGTACGTAATATTACTCTTAAAAGATCTTGATTAGAAAAATATTTACAGCAAAAATGAAGTTTTATGTAGGAGACTTAGATAATTATTATAATTGATGAAATTATTATAATAATATTCTAAGTTTGAGGTCGTACTACATAGCAATGCCAAAAATTAGAATACATGGGCATTGAAGCACTGGGTATTCTTGTTTTCATTTGTGTTTGAATGCCTGCTACGATAGATACGATGTTCAGACATGACAATCGATGCTGACTAGAAAATCGCGGGTTCCATTCCGATTGGATGATGGAAATTTTTTGAATGTTTTCAAAACATCGCTGTGTTTGTGGAACGTGTCCAACTATTTTATATTAATTTACTAACCATAAAAAAGCAATGTGTGGAGTATTGTGAGAAAGGTACTATCTGCATACTTTTTGCTGAGTTTCAGAGTCTCTCGCCCGGTCTTTTTCTCTACTTATTTGAATTATAAATAAAGTTACTACGAGTGTAGTCGAGACATTTTACAAATGAGAAAGCTCTACGAAAGAAAGCTTACGTGGATTGACAGCTCTAATGAACGTGTTCCGTGGTTCCTTGGATAAGTCAACGCTAATGTCATAACCTAAGCAGGTTAACTCATTATTCATTACCGCCACTGCTGGCGGTTAGTGTATCGGGTTGTTGTACCTAAGTTTACGAGTTCAAAACTGATCGAAGCCGTCGATTTTTAAGGCCGAAAAAATCTTTCGGACGCCTTCCTTCGGAGGGGAAGTAAAGCCGTCAGTCCCGTGACGTAGATTTACTGCATGTAAAATATTCTCAAGCCTAAAAGCTCTCTCTGAAATTAATTTAAATCGCATGTTCCGTCGCCCGAGTAATACCTTTTTTCCCCCTAGATGGTGAAAAGAGCGTAGTGAAATTTGCGTGGTCAGACAGAAGAGCCCGCCTAATAGGTCGAGTCTCGCCAGGTAGAAAAGGCATTAACGAAACTAAATTAAACTAAGTTCCATTCTAAGAAGGTGACATCTTTTGAATGTTCGGTGTAATTATTGATTTCATTTTATTCCTTTTGTTTTAACAGATAAATTCATGTTGGGATAAATCATGATGCATAATCTGAACGCCTTGTGCTGCTACTGTGCTGCATCTGCACTGCCGCCCGGAACATGCACAACAGTAGTTTAAGATAACTATCGCCGAGGAGATAAAGCGCTGCTGTACAAACAAGCAAAGAGCGACTTTAAGATTTTAAACAAAATACGAAAGAAATTTTGGCCGTTGTGGGCGCGCTCCCAGCCAGCGTGCGGGCGCGCCGAGTGTGTGTCGCGTGTGAAGGCCCCCACCCCTGTCTCCGCGACCGCAGCGGTAACAAGTCGGCCGAGGCGGCGCGGGGCGGCGGGGCGGCGCGGCGCTGTCGGGTCGGCGCGCGTCGTGCAAGACGGCTTTCCGATTGATGTGGCTTCGTTTGAACGGAGGCGGCGCCCGGTGTGGCCGGGCACCCGCGCCGGTGTGCGGGGAGTGAGCCGGGGTGGGGCGGGGGGCAGCGGGGGCGAAGGGGGCCGGGCGGATAGCTCCGCCGCCAATTGATATCCCACGGGAGACGGCCTTGCGCTCCGTCCAACGAGCCCCAGGCACCTGCCACGCCTACGATGCTATCCCCTCCCCCGCGTCGCGCGCACCCGGCCAACAAGTCCCGCTCGCTGGTGCTTGCGCTATTGCTCCTTGCTCTTCACACTGCCCCTCGCTCTCGTCCTCGACCTCGTTCTCGTCCTCGCCCTCGCCCTCGCCCTCGCCCTCGCCCTCGCCCTCGCCCTCGCCCTCGCCCTCGCCCTGCACTGCCCTCTCCCTCGCCCTCGCCCTCGCTCTTTCCCATCGCCTTTTCCCTCGCCCTCGCCTTCGCCTTTGTTATTGCTCTTTCCCATTCCGTCACCTTGGCTTTCCCCTTTAGCTTCCCTCTCCCTCTCACCCTTCCCCACAGTCTCGCCTTCGACTTCGCCGTTGCCTCTCACACGGACTCGTCCTGGCCATGGCCTTTGCCATCGCCATTGTGTGGCCTTGGCTCTCACGTTCGCATATTCCCGCGCTCTTCCCGTCGTTCTTGTATCGCTCTCGCCCTCATCCCCAAGATCACACGTGGCCTTGGACATATGGCATTGAAAAAAGATAAGCGAGAAATTTGCTCATTAAATTTGCCTTTTTCAGTCTCTAACACGAGTATCATATCAGACAGTAGAAGACTGGTATTTATGTCTTGTCAATTCGGTATCATTACTTACATTGTAAACGGTCTGATTTAGCTCATTCAGCTGGAGCCAGCAGTACCGTTATCTATGCAAAGAGTCAGGCCGGAGGTGTGTGGGTTCCACTTCCGCCTCTGGGTGATCATTCTAGCTGACGGCTGCGCTGATCTTTTCTTTTTTCCGACCAGTGCCGAGCAATATCCTAACAAATGAGCGTGGTACCGCGCGCGATCTTTTCTTCCTCTTCCTTATCCTATGCTCTCCCCTTACACACACACACTTAGATGCACTGTACTACTGCATATGTCGGGAGATCATTCGGGAGCTTGAAGCTTGTTCCCGACTGAGACGGTGCCCAGAGGGAGAGGGTACGAGAGAAGAAAAATACCCGGATCCGAGGCGAAAACATTCACAACACTAACTGGACTAATGACCATAGCAGCTGACGTTCCCAAAAACAATTAGCCACTTTTTTATCATTCTGCTTAAGAGGCATTTTCTATCTAGTTTCAATTGTTTTCTAGTTTGAATTGTAGACGGCATTGAACTGTTCGAATGTTCTGAATATCTGCCAAATAATAATGATAAAACCTTCTCGAAAACGTGGATGAGGTATACAAAGAAGATGTCACAGAGAGATCCTGTAACTATTTGTAGCACGGAATGCAGAAGGAGAAAAAGAGAAATAATTATGTTTGCTGTTTTGATGATCTGATGTGAGACATGTTTTGGAACGTAGCCTAATTCGTTTAGACATGTTTTCTTTGTCAAGAGGGTATGTTTGTTACAACAAGGTACAGTTGTGGGACGTTTTCTTGTGGCCGCCACTCGGGTCTGGCAAAACTCAGCTAACGTTACTTGTGACAATGCCACTGACAAGGTCTGGACTGGCTAGACGTGAATCTACACAAGTGTCATTAAAATAAGCATACGCCTCCATAAAATTAACACTAACGTCCATGATGGTAAGATAACCTTTATGTGAATGATTTAAATATTTCATTTCTCTCAGTGAATTTATACAAATAGCTCCCCTAAAAATATTCAATTTATCCATTCAATAATTTAGTACATTTTAATGTTGTTTTAAGTGTTACACAATAAAGCAATACTTATCATTAATTTTAATCGAAGTATTTTTTCAACTAGCAACAGTTCCGTCTAAAGGTTTTCTACACAATCTCTGGAAGAAATTAACGAGACGAAATCAAAATGAATGCAACCTACGAAACATATATACGAACGACATTGGAAAAAAGAAGGGTAAATTAAGAGAGCTTGGGAAAAGAAACCAGTAGTCACACCTGCTCCAGTAATGCCAACTCAAATCCCATTATTTGAAAAATAAGGATTTTGAAGTATTTGATTTCAAACTTGTAGAACCGAGATCTTCTGCTTTTAGTGGAGAGGAGAAAAGGAAATTAACATATCCTATCCCTTCTTTTATTCCTAAACAAAAAGTTGAAAATATCTTATTTTTATTGACATTGCAATATGAAACATGAAATTAGATTTTTTTACTGAAGTGTCTGAAATACTTTTAACATTTTTTAAAATTTCTAAGTTGCTACAGGTTCGAATTCGTGGCATGAAAATACATAAATTAATAATAAAACAAATCAAATTGTAAATTAGATTTTTAAGCGAGGGATCGTTTAAGAAACGTGTATTCTTACCGCTCACTGAGCATCTCACAGCTAATTTAATACAGTAGCATAGGAATTTTAGAAAAGTACGAAAATTTACTTAACTATGTTTACTTGTGGTTCTTTTACCCCATATGTTGACGTTTTTAGTATTGTTCGTGGGCTGTAATTCTGTCCCAACTCGAAAAATAAAGTTTCGAGATAAATGTTTTTAAAGTTTTAAGTGGTGGCCGAATTACAGGAATCACACGCTTAGTAACTGATGCGAGAGAATTACTATAATGCTTCGTAAATGGTCTGTTGTAACAATAACAATTATAAAATGTTTTAAAATGAGTGTCATAACTCCGAATTGGTATTTTTCGAGTGGTGCCTGTGCCGCAGCCCACGCCCGATGTGAGAGGGAAGTAGTGGGGCTGCGTTGGCGGCGGCGCCCGGGCGCGAACGGGCGCGCGAGGCCAGCGAGGGCGCGGCGCGCAACGGCCGAGACGACGCCAGCGGGCGGGGGCGGGGCGGGGGGGGGTGGCCGGGCAATCGCGAGCGGCGTGGCCGGCGTGGGCGGAAAGCGAGCGGGGGGGCGGGGGGGGGCGTGACGGATCGCCGCCATCGCTCAGCCCGGGGCGTTCGCCACCGCCGCCGCGCGCCCTGCGACAGTCCGTGCCCGGACGCGTGCGGCACGTGGCCCACCCCCGCAATCACCCCGCCGCCGCCCCCCGCCTCGCGCCTCCTCGCCTCAGAACGCCCGCTCCCGTCCACGCCCCCCCCCGTAACCCACATCCCCGCTTCCCCGGACTCCAACCGTCCACGCCCACCTCGGCATTCTCCCACGCCTCCACCCCCGTCTCCGTCCCCGCCGCAGCGCGTTCGCACCCGTGCCCTACTCTGCCCTCGCCCTCGCCCCAACCCCTATCGCCCGCGAACCGAGAGGAGAGCGTTGCGTTGTTAGTCCGACACATTAAACATTAGGCAATCCCAGGCCGGAGGCGTGGAGCCGGGGAGGAGGGGCTAATGGCTTTGCATCGGGGAGGTGTGCTGAAGTGCTAAGACTCACAAAATGCGGAGTTTCAGCAAAATGTGGTTGCTAAGCTAGGAAATAACGTGAATGTTTCCGTTTGAAATGTTCATGTTATTATTAAATTATTGATATTAAACTACTTCAATGAAGAATTAAAAGTCCTCGTGATAAAATATTTAAAATCAAACAATCTGTTTTCTAGATATATATGGATATATCTTGTCTTTGAAAGGAAATTAGGGAAGTAGCCTAGAGTGGTTCGGGGAAAGGAGAAAATCGAATGCCCAACAACCTTTGGGTTGAGATCAAGAATGATGCATTACCTACTTCAATTATTTTCTAGTATCCGTGGTATTCTTAGAACTTACATAGAAATTAACATGTTTTTAAAAACTATATTTTATTTTTTTAAAGACTTTTAATATGAGAAAATATGGTCACCGGAAAAAATCTGGCAAAAATCTGGTCACCGACCATTGTGTTTTTAAAATATCTTCCCATCTGCATATGAATATCTGTATATTTTTTTGCTACATTTGCATATGTCTGAATTATTTTTAGGTTCATGACCATGTGGATTTGCGCATAACTCCTTTGGTAACTTTTTCCCATCGCCTAAAAATACTCCCTTCTTGCAGTATCGAGACCCAAAATTATCCATAACCTGCCTAAAACCTCTACATGGTTTTCTTGTTGTAAAAACTGTTCTGGGCTTCTAATTCCACATTAACGTTTGCATATTTTTTAGTGGTAAAATTCGAAATAGATCGATGAGAATAATGATTTATACTCAGATGAACATAAAATGAATACTATAACAAATGTTTTGTTAAAATAAATATATTTAAAAACGTAGAGTCAAAGTGAATGACCGTAGAGTCAACATGGCCAGTTTAGAGACTTACTGAAATAATTAAAGTTGACACGTGAAGTATTACAAAGAATCGAAGTAAAATAAGTATCAAATGCTTAAAATAAAAATGCAATAATAACGCATTAAATGCACTTACTCAGGAAATATGCATTAGTGTCGCCACTAATAGTAACAATGGAAATTAAAGATAATATTGTAAATGATACATATTAGAATGTGTTTGCAAAATGTTTTTACTCTACTTTATATCATTACACTGATGATCATTTTTTATTTACCCGACTGACCGAGGGGGTAGGATATTTCTTCACTATGGATTTTTTGCATTTCTACCTCGTCGCACTACCTTCGATTAGATGGTTGGAATTAAATAATCGACGGACTTAATGAATGTTTCAGTTTTTAGTGCGGGAGTAAAATATTAAACGTGTTTAGAAATCAATGTGGCTGGCAGTAACAAAGGAAAATATTATAGGGTCCAGTGCCGGTATATTTTTGACTTTTGTGCCTTCTCCTTAATGAAGTAAAGATGTTATATTAAACACTTGAAACATGATTTCTGTAAAAGTTCACCACACGATCATTAAGCTTTAGTATATCCACATCAAACCGGCAGAGTAGGCTAAGGATAGCAAATGATATCACAGATAGTGGCAGGATTTTCGACACACTTTTCAGCTAGGTCGACTTCAGCCGCAGTCTGGAGAAGCACTCTAACGGAATTCTCCGATCAGTAGTTTTGCGTGGTTTCTCTTACCAATACCAGATAAATGTTGTAGTACCCGAACAAACGGGGCACCAAACATGCGCGATCTTTCGTTCCTCTTCCTTGCTCTATCCTCACCCCTTTCTTACACATTTACTCTTGCATACACTCCAAGACCACACATGTCGGGAACGTAGTGGTTGTGGAAAACAAAGAAAACCCCGGAAGCCGACGTGTAAGTCGGCGCCGATTCTGACCGTACACCGCCACCTCCCGTTATAAAACCATACGCTACACTTACGGGGCGAATGACTGTAGCAGTTGTGGTGCCTGAAAAGGCCTAAAAACACGAAATAATCAGTCAATCAATATGAACATCAACGCTTTAAGCGCATTTTGGGGCAGCGTTGCTGATGACTGACTTCTGTAGCAAACCTTTCAAAATCCTTAATTGAACAATAATCTTGCTTTAATTACTTTTTCGAAAATTGCGATAATTTTCGTTAATTATTAAAAAAAAATGATTTGCGAGAAGTAACGTTCAATCTCAGAGTGGCAACTGGAACCAAAAATCCGCGTTGGAACGTACCTCACCCATTTCTCCTTTCGTCGCCCCTACCCAGCTCCCTGGCAGCGTCTTGGCCTGATTCATCTTGGCCTGATTCATTCCTTGGCGGCGATTTGGCCTGATTCATCGCCGCGGGCCACGCGCCCTCCCACGCCGGCGGCGCGCTCAGTCCCTCGTGCACCTTGATGCTGCCGCCGCCATCACTTTCAGCGCACTCCCATTGCCTGTTATCGCCACTAGCACCTGCGCTGCCATCGCCACCACGCCAAAGATGACAACGCCGCCTTCGTCTGTGACGAATTACACATCGACATCCACATCTTCGATATCGATAAATTGTATTCGTTTCAAGTAACAGTTGCATGAACATGACTCGTATTTTTTTAAAAAGGGCCATTACCTTACTTTAAGATCTAGATCTAATGTTTTGTACAAGAAAGTTCGTTAAAGAAAATGTCTGGGGTCAATAGAGTGTGTTTCGGAATATAATTATTTTTGTTGTTGTTTTTTCGAAAACGGAAAGAGTTCGCCGAAAATGCGCCCTGCAGTATTTTTACAAGCAAACTTTGCTACAATAAAGAAAAAATAAAGGAAAAATTAGTAGTTTTTAAAAAATATAATTCTCTGTTTCAGTATTTTTTGCAAAATTAAGGGAAAACCTATTATATTTTAAAATAATAACCTTATTGAAATATCAGAAAAGATTTCGTTCAGAAAAAAAAAAATTCCAACGTCAATATTTTAATTGTAGGAAAAGGCCGAAAAACTTTCGCGTATTTGTAATTTTCGCAAATTTAGAGAGTTCAACGAATATGATACCTGAGCCCTTCTTTTAAAAATCTTTTTCTCTACCTGAGTAAGGAAATGTCCAAAAATGTCGATACATTTTTGAGAAAAATTTTCAAGTATGAATTTGTAACTATTTTCATGTTCCATTTAAAAGCGACAAGAATAAAATAAAACAAACTACTTTATACACCCGGGAATTGATCGTTACAGTACCCGTACAAATGATTTTGCGACTATCTGCGCTCCGAATGTTAACTTCTACTGTGAAAAAACCTCTTTTCAATTTTTACCAACCGAATTCTAAAAATCCGAAATAAAAATAGTCTAAAAAATCGTGAAAATGAAATTTCAACCAAGAAAGAAAATCCAAGCTAATTTTATTAAATCAGCAATCCAACCATATTGTATATGTACTCTGTTCTTACGATTATCTCGCGTAACCCGCTACTGGATTGGATTCGTCACGCAGTTTACTTTAATCCATTCATAAAAAGCTGCAATGGTGCCTTGGTTTTGCTGCTGGTCTTTAAATGTAGTTGTTCTCCTCATCCCTTGTAACACATTTTTTATTTGTTTATGGCAGATTATTAATAAATAAATCTTATTCAAATAAATTCAGTGCTTAAGCCGGTCCGGATGGTCGAGATCACTAAGGCAGTAGTGCCATAGCGATCTCGTACCGCAGGATCGCGGGTACCAATCCCGCCTCGGGGATGGTTGTATAGCGTTCGTCCTTTCACACTCCTATCATCATATCGTGTCATCCTCATAGTTACCATGCCGTTACACGCAATAGGGGTCGCTAATGACCTAGTAGATGATGCGATCTTCAAAATAAAAAAAAAATAAAAAAAAAAACAAGTTTGGTCACTCCTACGACTGATTGACGTCTGCGCAACTACTTTCCCCTTGGCAGCTCCAACACACATCTCGCCCTTGCGAGCGTCATCTTTGCAATCCCTGCGACTTACCCCGTCTGAATTAGTTCACCCCTGCCAGTTCTCCTACAGCTTTCTTTTGATTCCCTCTCGCCCCCGCATTCCCACCATCCTCGCCATCCCTGCCAACTATCCCATTCCAGCTTCCTTCGTGTTTCCCATTATCTACGCCCTCCCTACCATCCTCGTCATCGAAGAAACCCTTACCACCACTCCGCTATTCCGATTGCCCTCACCGTCACCGCTACCTTGCGATCCCCGCCATCCTCGCCATATTGCCGATTTCTCTCTAACCACGCCTTTTAGAGCTTCCTTCTGATCCTCACCCTCGCCTTCTTGGCTGTCTGTGTCCTTTCGCTTGCCACCCCCCGCCTCCGCTCTCCCCCTGGCGCTTTTACCGTGCAGTGGCTGCCGCCGCCTTTTGCGCCGGTCCGGCCTATTTTCGTAGCACGCGCTCATACTCCACCGCTCACGCTGTCCATGCCGCCCCCGCCGCCCCCGCCGCCCCCGCCGCCCCGCTGCCCCCGCCCCCGCCGCCCCTGCCCCCGCCCCCCGCCCCGCCCCCCGCCGCCCCCGCCGCCCCCGCCGCCCCCGCCCCCGCCCCCCGCCCCCGCCGCCCCCCGCCCCCGCCGCCCCCGCCGCCCCCGCCGCCCCCGCCGCCCCCGCCGCCCCGGCTGCACTGCGCGGCCTCTTGGACGCCATCATGTCGCTGTCAACGCTTGCGACCTCGTTCTGGAAGCACGCGCACCCCCACGCGTTCGCCAACTTACGCTCTTCCACTCTCGGCTTTTTGGACGAATGTCGTCAGAGCGGCTCGCGTGGGGAATACTTGCTTGCTTGCTCGCTTCGTCCGTTCCGAGATGTGTATTTTTAGAGCTTTTCGTGGTAAAAGTGCAGGGTTGAGAAAACGGACTTGGGAGAACGTCACAAAGTGGAATTGAAAAAATTGTGCTTCTTAGTTTTGCAACTTTTTATTGAACCATAAACGAATCCTGTCAAACATTCTCATGATTGCTTTTAATACATTTCCAGGCATCGTACTCCCGGTGAAAGACTGCTAAAAGAAAAAAATGCATTTTTCAGTTATTTGCTACAAACAAGTGTCTTTAATTAAGTATATTTCCCGCAAACATGACCTAGTTGAAATAGCAAAACTCGTGATTCTACCACATCGATTTTCCCTTCTCATCATTTAAAAATAATTTCTTAGGAGAGGAATCTTTATTTTATGTTACTTAAGCCGCAATATATCCGAGTTAAGAGCAATGTGTGCTGCTGTAATCCGTCCTCTACGTCAAGACATGTAAACTTCTATAATATTCGACTTAAATCTGCTTGATGCAGGAATGGGGAGTAATTCTTTATCCAGCGGTAGCACAATCCCACTCTTTGGTGTCAATGGCTTCTTATGAATTGTAAACATCTAACTGTAATGAACTGACCACACGAGGGATTTTTGTATCGATTTTTTTCACCTGGAGAACCTTCTTTTGATTGATTATTTCGTTTTTCCGGGCGAGTCAACAGCTGCGGTCGTTAGTTCCGTAAATGTAAGTCAGGTTTTTATCACGAGCGTCGGCGGTAGTGCTGGTCTTCTCTCGTTGGATGTTGAGATCCGGCACAGTCATCCATACTGTAACGTTCCTCCGTGGTGAATTAAAACCAACACAATATTTTAAACAAAAACGTTTATTCGTGAACAATTATACACTAAAATCTACTTGGTCTATTTACAGATATATTACACTTAATTATTTTTCTTTACACACGTCTCCGTTCTCTTGATGATTTATTTACACAGTTCACTTCTTACATACTATTTATTTACACTGTTCTCTTCTTCTACAGTATCAGTCAGTCCGATGCACTGCCCACGGTCCACTGCACTTGACCCCAATTCCCTGCACAGACCACAATTCCCCTGCGCGGACCACAATTCCTTGCGCAGACCACACTTCACTGCGCACACCAGGGTCCACTGCACTGTTGTTTACCGCGATGCCCACTTCACAGCTCAGCTTCCACTGCAGACTTCAGACTGCTGACTGCTGTTCAACCACTGCACCACTCTTCACCGCAATGCACACTTCACAGCACAGCTTTCAATTCGGACACACTGACGGACTGACTGCTTCTCGGCTACTCACTGACGTCTTACTGCTCACTACTGACTTCTACTCTCTTCTGACTCGCGGCCGCCGGCAGCGGCGCATTTATACCTGCCCGGCGCTTGTCTCCGGGCACCCGACACATTCTCGGCGTTCCCCGCGGCTCGCGGATAGTCCGGAACCGTCTAGTTCGGGGGGAAGGGAAGGGGCGCCGGCAGATGACGCAATACACGCGCAGCGAATTCGGCAGGTGATGCAATATTCGTAACAATACGTTGACTTTCGGAAATTTTTCATCCAACTGTCTCCCTCCAGCGGGGCATCGCACCAGTCGGGGAAAGCTAAAAAATCCCGACTGGCCTGCCAACATACGTGGTAGTGTAGTGCATGTTAGTGGGGGTGATGTAAGGTAAGTAAGGTTAGTAAGGGGTGATGATAGGACAAGGAAGAGAGAGGAAGGAAAGCGGCCCGTTTTATAGGGTACCACTTCGGCAACCGCCTGGTGTTGATCCAAGGGACGACGGAAAACTACCCTTGAGAGCTGCCAGCCGCTAGTATTCTCCTCGAGACTGTGGCTGAATTCGACCTACTAGCTCTCGAAAAAGCCTGCCTCCGACGGGACTTACACCCGAGGACCTTGCAGCCCAGGTAATACCCATGGGCATAGTTGGCCTGGTCATTAACGCAACTTGGTCTGCCCCTACTAAAAGACATTACAAGCTGCCCAAGGCGCAGCAGGCGAGGACAGCAGGCCGAAGCCCTTGCGTACGAAACACGGAGTATGGCCTGTGAAGTGTTCGTCGACTAGCAGATCTCACTATCATTAGTTGAAAGGTTAGCGTTAGAATAGCGCAATCGTAAGTTTGTTATCAATTCATTACTGCACAAATCAACCATCTCGCTTTACTTTCTCAGTTTACAACTTAGTTACGTCGTAAAGAAAAAATAATTTAAAGGCTGCGACGCAAATTGGCGATATTTTTCAATCGAAGATAATGTAATATTTTCCAAAATAATGTAATTTTTTACGGCAAACAGTCAATTTTTAACTTTTCAAGAAAGCTGTAGTAACGTACATTTCATATGCAATTAATGATTTTCATATTAAGAAAATGTAAATAACAATAGTATTGATGTTATTGTAAGTCTTACTGCGGTTGCTAACTTCACAGAAAAACGCACATTTTTCGCGGATTCGTCTCTTTACACAACTGAACCAGTATATCTGAGAAAGAAGGCTGCTCTGTTTCAGGCATAACATAAAAGTGTCGGTTGTTTATAAGTAAACGTAATAATTGCATTTCGTCAGAAGACTTCCATTTGAGACCGTATGTGTGTTTCTGCGATTCAAATCATATCATAAGTTTCACGGTTGCATTATATTTGGACGTCACGATGCGTCGTGTAATAAACGCCCCAAGTAGCGAGTCCGGCGGACAGTAGGCTGACTACGTGCGCCGGTGAACAAACTATTTTTTTAAATGTTATTTATGTGTGTCTCACTTTGAATTTTGGGATATCTACACAAAATTTGTCTATAAATTCATAAGCATTTTTTAATAATAATTTAAGTGCCGACATAAAGTAAAAATTTGCATTCTAAAAATTAAAAAAAATATTTCAAATATTTAAATAATAGGTTTAAAGATATTATATTTACATCACATGAAAGTACCTCTTTTTAAATTAAATTTAACTTTATTTTTATTTTTTTGTATGCGGTTTGTAGTATTTTTTGTAAGCGGTATTTGCGCAAAAAAATTAAACATTAGCACGCGCATGATTCTTCAAAAAAAGTAAATGGTAATATTTCTGAAAGGGGTGCGATTAGAAAAAAGAAAAAAAAAATACGTGTCACCTATTTTCAACCCTCGAACTCATAAAAAACGTTCAAGTTGCTAAAAAATAGTGATGTGGAATGATTCACGTGTGAATACTGACACGTTGATTTCAGACGCCATCAGACGTCAATTTTATTACTGATACAATGTATGACACCGAACTAGAGATCCCTGAATAGGGAAATAGCGGATCTGCCCCGGCTTCTACTCCACTGTCGCCCCCGCCGCCCCCGCCTCCGCCGCCCTGCCGCCCCCGCCGCCCCCGCCGCCCCGCCACCCCCGCCACCCCGCCGCTCCCGTCACCCCGCCCCCCTGCCGTCCCCGCCGCCCCCGTCGCCTCGCCGCCGCCGCGCTGCGCGGGCGTGCCCGCGGCTCGTGCACGGGGGCTCCGTGTTGCCCCCTCTCGCGCTTCCGGCCGAGCACCGGCGGCGTCGACGGCGTGGGCGGGGGGGGGCGGGGGCCCGTGCTGAATCGGCGGCGCGGCGCCGTCCAGCCCGGAAAGTTGGGGCCCGCACGCGCGATTCTCGCGGCTGATAGGCGCTATCGCGGCGGGGGTGGGGCGGAGGCGGGGATCACGCGCCAGCCGGCCCGCCGACGGGCCGGCCGGCCGGCGTGCCTGCCTGCCTGCCAGCCAGAGCTGCCGCTCTCGCCGCCGCCGCCCGCGCCCTGCCCGCGCCCCGCACGTCAGCTCCCCGGCCGGCCGCTGTCCGTCGGGCTGTCGCCCAAAGCGGCCGGCGGTGCTTTTCGGCGCGTGGACGGCGGGCGTGGACGGGCGCGGGGGTGGGAGCGCGAAGGCGGAGGTTGGGGTGAGGACTCGGTGTTGGGGAAGGCGGGGACGAAGGCGAAATTAGGGATGGGGACAGGGCAGGGCGATGTCCAGAACGGCGACAGGGAGGGTGAAGAAGAGCGGTGGCAGTGAGGAAGAGAGGGAGACCGGAGATAGGAAAGTGAGGACTGGGGATAAAGGTGGGGTGGAGGGGGAGCGGTGCGAGAGCTGGACGGGCAAGGGGCGAGAGGGAGAGCAAGATGGCGGGCGAGAGGGACGGCGAGAGGGAGGGCGAGGGGGAGGGCGAGAGGGAGGGCGAGAGGGAGAGCGAGAGGGCGGGTGAGAGGGAGGGTGAGCGGCAAAGTGAGCGGGAGGGCGAGAGGGAGGGCGAGAGGGAGGGCGAGAGGGAGGGCGAGAGGGAGGGCGAGAGGGAGGGCGAGAGGGAGGGCGAGAGGGAGGGCGAGAGGGAGGGCGAGAGGGAGGGCGAGAGGGAGGGCGAGAGGGAGGGCGAGAGGGAGGGCGAGAGGGAGGGCGAGAGGGAGGGCGAGAGGGAGGGCGAGAGGGAGGGCCAGCGGGAGGGCCAGCGGGAGGGCGAGAGGGAGGGCGAGAGGGAGGGCGAGAGGGAGGGCGAGAGGGAGGGCGAGAGGGAGGGCGAGAGGGAGGGCGAGAGGGAGGGCGAGAGGGAGGGCGAGAGGGAGGGCGAGCGGGAGGGCGAGCGGGAGGGCGAGAGGGAGGGTGAGAGGGAGGGCGAGGGGGAGGGCGAGAGGGGAGGGCGAGAGGGCGGGCGAGAGGGAGGGTGAGCGGCAAAGTGAGCGGGAGGGCGAGAGGGATTGCGAGAGGGATTGCGAGAGGGAGGGCGAGAGGGAGGGCGAGAGGGAGGGCCAGCGGGAGGGCCAGCGGGAGGGCGAGTGGGAGGGCGGGAGGGAGGGCGAGAGGGAGGGCGAGAAGGAGGGCGAGAGCGGGTGACAGTGAGAGCGGGGCGTGGGCGGCAAGGGTATATGGCACGGAGGCGCGGGTGGTCCGGAGTCGGACGGGGCGAATGCGGAGGCGGGAGTGAGGTCCAACCAGCGGCGAGACAGCGGCGGGGAAGGGGGGTGCGGAAAGCCGGGAGGGTAGATCGGCTTAACGCGGCGCGGAGAAGCCGCGTGGAGAGCCGGCACAGGGCGGGGAAAGGCTGTGTGCTTGGGCTCAACGAGAGCGTCTTAAAGAATTTCTGAAATGTACATGAAGTGGGCTTCAAGTATATTGAAAAGAGTTTTTTTTTAAATAGCCTCAATGAGAACTAATAATTAAAATTTTCAAGTTTGTTTAAATCAAGCTTGTGGATTTACAACATCACATACTTTCTCATTATACTGGTAACTCTTACTGAATATTTTTATATTGAACTCTCTATCTTCGAATCGAAGATATAATTTAAAAGATCAGATTTCATTATGAAAACATAATTTGCAATGTTTTAGTTCTAAGAAGTCATCGAATATATTTAAAATTTTGTGGAATCACAAAGGTTTATTTGAAATACTGACCTAGGCAATTTTATAACCGTACTTTCCTTCATTCGAAAAAACAATTGAAGACATTTTAGAGAACATTTTGAAAATGTTGATGTTTTATGTAAAATAGGGGAGGTCGAGGATAATTGCCATTAGTTGGTAGTGTTTATTTTTTACGCAACTCCTGGTTACTTTCAAAAAGTTAATTGATGGAAAGTATAAATTCTTAACTATTCCGAAAGTCTGAATTTGATAAAAGAGATCATGGGTCCTTTTTATCCAGGAACATGGAAATGTAAATATGCTATTTTATACCTGATGATGGGGCAATCTTGTCTCTTAGACCGTAGTCTTAAGTGTCTAATGTAATGGACTTTAGACAACGTTAATTCGGGGAGATCTCGTGAAACTGTATTCTTTCCTCTGAATTATGGTATCAACGCTGTAGTATACTAGAACTCATGAGCCCTTTCTATCCAAGGCACATCTGAAACTGCAACTCTTTACCTGATGATAGAATTACTATGTGCAATGACTCGTTTAAATTTCTGTAGAAGGTATGGGATTGTTGACAAGCTTGTAGTAAAATAACATCTGGCCAAAGTTTTAGTTAGACCCCGCTTTCCACGAAAAGCGACTTTCCTTCCAAAAGCTGAGACTATCGTAATTCTAAAATTAGTGGGGAGGAGAGAAAGAGAGAAAGAGAGAAAGAGAGAAAGAGGTCGAACTACCATTTGCGATCCTAATATAAGTTCATAAATTAATATGAGTAATTCTGGCATTGCTGCCCGATTTCTCACTGAGATCTTTCCAATTCGTGTTAAGAAATAAATGTATACTGTATGTTTTATAGGAGAATTTATTCAATCCAGTTCACGTTGCATGGAGAGGGAAATTAATTTGCATTTGGACTGAGAAATAGGCCTGTTAAATAGAATGTAGAAATGCGTTTGAAAACACAAATTTCGTTTTTTAAACGTTACTTACAGTAATTAGGCAAAATACTGTATGTGTGGAACGTGTATTAAAAGTGAGTATTTTTATTAGACACTGCAGAACCTCAGTCATGAATGTACATTGAACGATTTCTACCCATTATTTTATTTGCGTCCTTTTGCTGTAGCAGAGGGGAGCGTTTGAATACGCGTGTAGAGGCATCGTCAAACCGTTGCTTTGCGTGACGTCATGCGCCGAGAGAACGTGTCGTGTGTCTTTTTTCTCTTTCCATTCTGTGTGTACACTTCTGCTGTAACATTCGAGTGACGTACGTGGGTTTCTCTGAATGAATAAGATATGTGCTTGCAAATGGAGGGATTTGACGTGCAGACAGCATACTTGAAGAGTGGAATAAAGAATTGCCTAATGGTATACTATATGACGGATTCTCTCACGTACCACTCTAGACTTACTTTAGATTAGGAGGCGCAAAATAAACATACCTCGACTTAGTCCCGTAGTACTCGCAGAGGATGAAATAATAGAATTATCTATAATGGTCACCATAATGACGAACGAGTAAATTTAGTGATTTATGATTATATTGCATAGGCGTGACATACCAATGAATTAATAGAGGGGCTAGATGATGTTTGTCATTTCCTGTTTTAGAATGATAATAGTTGGACGTCTACAGCACGATGCAGACAAATACCAAAACGTTACAAGAAATATTATGGGTAATATTTCGAATGAAAATATTTTACGATATAACGAAAAAGTTTTACCGGACAAAAAACCTTAACTCTGAGGGATAATCAGTACAGAAAAGGCTTTTTGAAGAGACGACGGTACAAAAGAAAGAATTTCCATCGCCTTTTAGATTAAAGAAATATTTTAAAAATGTTCTAACAAATGGATTGGTACTAATTCATTTATCTATGTGCGTAGAACCAGAGAAAATACCAGTGCCGTTAAAAGAACGAGAAGCTAAGAAAATATCCGTGGCGTTTAAAACATCAACTTCAACTGCTCTCTTGAATATATCCAAAGGTTCATCAGAGCGCTTTTCACCTGGGCAAAACTTCAAGGATTTTCATCTCCCTGTACTTACATACGTAATAGAGTCTCGAGTTAATCGCTCACATTAAGCGTTCCCTTACTTCACAGATATTGGTGTCTGCTGGCACGGGTAGGTTTAGGGAAAAGAGCCAACACCCCGTGTTTTCCTTTGGCCACACCGGCCCGTTGGTGAGTAAACGTCACCATCCTTTCATCGACTGCTTGTTTGGTGCGCAAATCCCATGCAAATTTATTACCGGTTTCGTTCCCCACGCTTTGACGGGCAACATTACGCCGGAGTTGACTCGACGAACGCAGTCGAGTAGTCAACCTCCAAAATGTCACCCTAAGCCTCGATGCATACTAATCGTCTTTGCGGAATTTTCGTGTATCCTTTCTCCTTCATTTCTCGTTCACATTTTCAAAGGATGAATTAAAAATGAATTTCAATTTGTCGAATTAAGTTTACTAGTTTATTTCGTTGCATTGTCTTATTTACTCTAGGGGCTGTGTGTTAATTTGGGTAAGTGCACGTAATAGAAAAAGGCTTTCTTCGCTGAGATATCTAATGTTAAAAGTTAATTCGCTTTCGTAACTATTTTCGACATAAATTTGAATAGACGGCTGCTGGTCATTTCAAGCTCTCTGGCATTTATTGTAAATTAAATTTACGTTCTTTTAGGTTCGTAAATATTGGAAAGAGCTTGACACCAAACACCACCATAAATTTAATTTTCGACACGATGATTATTTCCGAAACTTCTTCTAACGAAATCCTGAGAAAAGTCAGTAAACTCAAAAATAAATATTCATCTGGTTTAGATGAATTTCCGGATTGTTTATTGAAAACTTGCGTACCTGCCTTTCTACATCCGTTAATTGACATTTTCAATGCTTTGTTATGCACAGGAATATTTCCAGATATTTTCAAATAGCTAAATTAAAGCTACTTTTAAAAAAGGGAACAAAAATGAAATTCAAAATTCTCAGCCAAATTCTCTGTTGTCAGTTTTCGCAAAAATATTAGAGAGATTTTTCTATACGCGAATGGAGACTTTTCTCGGGAAAAACGAAGCGTTTTCAGACTCACAACATGGATTTAGAAAATCAAAATATACGGAAACTGCCAATATTTCCTTTTCTTAAAGATGATGCTTCATCAATGGACGAAAATAAAGCCCCGATTGGAATATTTTTAGATCTTTCGAAAGCTTTTGACGTTATTGACCATAACATCTTGGATATCCTCATATGTTAAACATCGATCTCAAAGAGTAGAAATACCCTACTAGCACGAAAGAAATTATTTATCTTTCCGATTCTTTACCAATTGAATATGGAGCCTTGAATATACGGCCCCGCAAAGTTAGATCATAAGTCCTATCCTCTTTCCTTTATACGTAAACGATATGCCATCGACTTTTAGAAACCGAAGAACGGTTCTGTTTGTCGATGACATGAATGTTCTTTGCAAAATAAATAAATAAATAAATCGTACGATTTCAAAATTTTCTTATTGGTTTTGTAATAACAAATTAATATTTAATGAAGGACAAAACAGTTTCAATCCATTTTTGCATCTAAAATCATCAATCGCATGCTGCATTGAAAATGAACAATATGCAATTACCTGATGTTAAGATAACAATATTTCGAGATCTTTCAATTCAGTCAAACCTCAGACGGAATGGACATATAACAGAATTAAACACTAAATTAAGTTAATTAAGTTACGCATTCGGAATTCTTTCAAATTCCGTGTATTTTGCAAATGTGCATTTCGCGCCTGAGATATGGCATAATATTCAGAGGAAGCTCATCCTATAGTGTCTTGACGTTTAGATCGCAAAAGAAAATTATGTAGCTTCACTATGCGCAATGTTTTTTGAACTGTTCCTTTGCTTGTAGTGGTAGGAGTAGAGGTAAGGGCGAGTTACTAATTGCAAATATGTTTTCTAAAAGTCGGGAACGAAAATGGCTAGTTTTCCAAATGTCGCTAGTCTCACGCTTTTTTATTTATCTTTAACTTTCACTCATCTTTCAACTATTTATAGCTAAAATGATGGGAAGGGATTCTAGAACTCAAAAAAACGTGCAACGTGATCTTCTCCCCCCCTATTCAGCTCTAAGTCCCTGATTGGCCTCCCGACATATGTGCTAGTGTAGAGCATGAATGTGTGTGTGTGTGTGTGTGTGTGTGAGATGTACGTGTGAAAGGGGAGAGGATACGTTGACGATAAGCAAGGAAAGATCGCAGGCTCGTGGCAGGTCCATTGCTCGTGTGTTTCGTTAGTACTTCTTTGCATTCACCTGACAGTGATGGGAGAAACCATGGACAACTGTGGATTAGAGCAGCCGGCCACTACAATTCTTCTCCACTTCAGACGGTCAGCAGTGGGGAGGGAGAAACCATGGACAACTGTGGATTAGAGCAGCCGGCCACTGCAATTCTTCTCCACTTCAGACGGTCAGCAGTGGGGCGGGAGAAACCATGGACAACTGTGGATTAGAGCAGCCGGCCACTACAATTCTTCTCCACTTCAGACGGTCAGCAGTGGGGCGGGAGAAACCATGGACAACTGTGGATTAGACCAGCCGGCCACTGCAATTCTTCTCCACTTCAGACGGTCAGCAGTGGGGCGGGAGAAACCATGGACAACTGTGGATTAGAGCAGTCGGCCACTGCAATTCTTCTCCACTTCAGATGGTCAGCAGTGGAGCGGGATGATGCGAACATAGTTTCTGCTTCCTTGCCGACGCGCGATTGAGCGGGACTAGCGTACCGGGAGCTCTAACGCTTTGCGGGCACGTTAATATACTTTTAAATACGTTGCATCAAAGGCGTTTACCTTCCGATAAATATATTACGTCGACTAACGTAGCGGACAATTGCTCTCATAGTGCGTGCGAAAAACACTGCAAAAGGTTGTAGGTTCGAGTCCTGTGGAAGCCATGTATGTTTTTTTCTTTGTGAGTAGCGCGCATGAAAATGGCAGATCCCTACGTATCTCAAAATATAATTGTTTTAATTTATTATCGCACTATTGCTTTGTGGCGAAAACAACACGGGAGAGGTGGCTTAAAGTACCAACCGATGTCACTGCAGTGCCTCTAACCAGGAGGATCTAGGTCCTGACAGTGGCAAATTTTTCGACACTGGATTGTCATCTAGGTCTAATTCTGTCACTGTCGGGAGAATTCTAGCGGCCGGCTGGTCTCATCAGTAGTTTTTGTAGTTTCTCCGATCAATACCAAGCGAATGTCGAAGTAGTTCCCTATCAAACGGACCACGGACCGCGCGCGATCTTCCCTTCCTCTTCCTTGTCCTCTCCTCATCCTTACACACATACACACACTAGCATGCACTACACTACCACACATGCCAGAAGCCCGGTTGGGGCGGTGCCCCGCTGGTCGGCGATACCTGGTTGGGGAAAACTCCACTAGCCGGCGGTAGGTCGGCGCAGATATCCGCCATACAGCTGGGGAAAGATCACTGCCACGAGACCACCGCCACCGCCAACATGCACTACACTTTCGAGATTAGCGGCCCTTAGTAGTTGATGTGCCAGAAATCAGCGATAAATACTCAAATCATTCTAAAAGTGTGTACTTTATAACCTTTTGTGGAATTTCGACTTTGTTTCTTGCAGGAATGTCATCCATGATGTGACAATGTTGCTGTTTAGGAAGAGTATTTTTGTACGTTCATTTAATGCTTTGAATAATTTGAAATGTAAAATAATAATAATTTCCCTTCCTTATAATATAATTAGTTTATTATGAATATACGATTTTTTACGGGGGACTGATTTCAAAAGTAAGAGTAGTGGAATTCGCTGTAAATGAGATGACATGGCGCTTCCGCTACATGCAAACATGAGAGTACCTGCGCTACTGGGGGCGGGGTGGACATGGTCCGTGCTCCGGTGGATCTCAGTAAATTACGTGTTATCCTGTACCGCTAAATTACCTGCCAAATTACCCACCTAACGAGCGTGCAAGGTACGCTGTTGGCGTGATTGTGGCGCGTTTGAGAGGTCCTGGATTCGAGTCTCGAAGCCGTCTGCTTTGAAAGAGGTTTCGTGCGATCGTGTATTCCATCTTCTGGCGATTCTCTTGGTACATCGAATTTCGCAAACTCGTGAAAAAAAATAGACTTAAATTTGAAATGGGACTAAATGCACTCCCACACTAATTTCTTGTTTTCTTTGTAGACATGGCTGTGATACAGAGATTTTCTTATTTCACAACTTCAAGAGTGGCAACGTTCTGTTGAACTTTGAGAAAATTTTAGAGGACCACTGTGAAAGAGAACAACAGAAATTTTACAGGAAACCGTTTTGACAGGTTGGAGATGTCTTCTAAAACACAACATCATTTTGGTCCCAGAATGTTTTTTTCCAAATCTAATATGAAAACTGTTTTAGAAGGTTGTAAATCTAAGAGTAGAGAGTTCTTAAATATTACAGTATAATTTTCGTCATAATGTCGTCAATTCCGTTATCATTCATCATAATTAACCTTATCAATATGAGGCCGGAACATATGCAGTATATCTAGTATAATAGAAGATATTATATATGTGTAAGTTAGATTTTTTGAATTTGTTTCATTGTTGGATTTAATTTAAATCATTGTATATTGTAAACAATTTACTAGATTTACATAGAAAGGCATCCAATAAAATCGACTTCGATTCAAGAACACTAGTATAATTAAATTCCAGAAGAAATACTTATTCTTCCAGAGTGACTCGAGAAGTCTGAATGACTTGAGATGTTTGTATGTCTATACCGTTGTCTGGTGGTCTTCTTTGTGTACAGCAAGCCATATTTTTGTTTGCTGGTCTACCTTCCCGTTGTTTTTGCTTCCCATTGGTTAGTTGATGTAATAAAATGTTATTAAAATTAGTTATTTGATAAAAAATATTTTCAGATTTTGAAATTCTAGATATATAAATTCTTAAAAAAGCTGTATTAACCAAATGCTAAACAGAGTAACTGTATATAATATTCTAAGAAGAATGATATTTAAACAAAAGTGAAATATTTCTGAAAGTAATTTATTTGGACGATATATAAATTGTTACTTCCTTCTTGTTGAGTACTAGGTTACTCTGAAACGACACCAGAGCAGACGTGTAAAAACACTGCCTCGTTCAATCTGTCGAAAACTTTGTCGTGTTGCAGCTGTCACGCCCTTAGATTTTCCTTCCTTTTTCCTTTTTTCTTTTTCTCTTTCATTCCTTCAGCTGCCTTTTCAGGCGATGTGGTGTGCGTTCGACATATCTACAGGACCTTTTATTGTCCACTCGTTCCGTCTCTTTGTGCAACAGCTCTCCACTCATGCCGAATTCTGTCACCCATGAGAGAGCGTTACAAACAATTGTTATTTCGACAGATGAAGTTTGCTATTGAGTTCCATTGAAGTGTGTTGCGAATATTTGTGAAGAATCATGCGACTTCGTTTATCTGAAGTAAAAATCGCTGCATGCAATCAATTTGTGATGAAACATAAAATATCATTTCAATGTTTTAAATTTGCTTACTTCCAGAATCTCCTTTTGAAAATTTTTAAATTGAACGACACTTCCAGTCTTTTGTTTTAGACAATATATACTATTTCTTATTTACATGTCGTATTGAACTGAGAATTTATTAATATCGTCGTTAATATATCATCTCGTGATTTACAAACAAAAACCTGACCTGAGATTGGAGATTGTTCCTACAATTATTTTTTATCATAATGTAATTGTTTGTGAACTTAGGAAATTATTTAATACATTGTCATTCCCAAGTGAATAATCAAATAATGAAATAAGTATCCATAATGTGTTCTTCTTATTGCACAAGATAATTGTAGAATTATCATGCTGCAACGTACAATAAATTCGTCTATAATTTAAGAAACAAAAAGTAATAGATACTTCTATTAACTAAAGGAGGTTTATGGGGGGGATACAAAGTGGAATCTTTGTATAACATAAAGATTAATTTCTACTCTGTTAAAGAATCACACTTTTGTCAATATTATGGTTATTATTTCACATTTTGTGGGTATGCCTTGACCACAGAGACGCTTGGCATACTGAGAAAATGTTTAGATGTCTCCATGCTTTACTTTAAGTTATTAGTTTTACTATCTGTACGTTTTTTTACTTCTATTGGTTGATACTGGAGAATGTAGTTATTTCAGTATATATTTTTGCAATGTTTGTCATTAAGGAAAACATCATTTGTATCCAAGGCAAATTTCCTAATTATAATTTTCATTTAATCATCTCATATTTAATTTGAATTAATTAGAAGATGCCTTGTATGAAATGGTTCACACCTATGCTTTAAACTGCCCGTTAAACTTCCCTGGTCTTTAGTTTGCTAATTCGACGCACAATCTGTTTAAATCGCGCTATATAGAAACCACATGACTACAGGCATGCGTAAACGTTTAGAAATGTGAGGAATTCGGCTATTTGTCAGCCCGTTGCGAAATAATGCAGAGGATAAGGAACGCGGTAGGTGCACAAACGGATGGAATTTCTGGATGAAAATGATCTCGAATTGCTGTATGAAATATTGTTTGACTGCATTCCAGAGGTGGAAAAACTTGAATGAGGTTCTTCATTGAGGTTACGAGAGTTTTTTCTTGCTATTCTACGTATGTTTGATGGAACTATGATAAAAACACGCAATCACATTTTAAAACGTTGCACAATTCTAAATTAGATTCATTTATGATCTTGAATTTTGTATTCGACATGCATTTCTCTCGGACTTTTAACATAAAATAGAGGTAAAAGTTTTGACATATGAATATTACATCGAATGCAAAATTCCATTAACTATATAATCCTCCTAAATTTTTTTGAAACGTCATTTCAGTCAATGTCATAGGAGTGTTTTTTGCATCGTGTCTGTTTTGTTTAATTACTAATTAATTGCCTCGCGGTAGCCAAAATCCCTTTTGGGCATTAAATATTGAGTGACAAGTAAATTATGACGTTTGAAATTAAATATATTGTTTGACAAGCGTCCATCCCGTGAAACGTAGTAGAAGTAATTTTGGAAAAAGAATTCAATGAATACGGAAATCTTCTGTTTATATTATTGCATAGTTTCTTATCTTTAAACGCAGAGCAGTAGAGCAACTAAAGGGGTTATTTGTAATGTACAGCTCAGGTGAAGTTTTCTTATCAATAATTTTATATTGTTAATGAATTTACAACTTACTTTTATTTCTTAAATAATAGTTATTTATAATATATTATTATAGAGAATTAAAGATATGTACCATTGTCTTCTAGGAGGGCTGAAGACCGTTGACCTTGGTTGCGCTACTGTGGTAGCATGAAATGTGTGACAATGACAACGATTTTATGGGATTTTTAATCTTAAGATGGAAGTGTAAGAGCATGGCGTCACAGAAAAGCAATGTTTATTATTTGAGAAACCTGTAATACAGTAGTAATTAATTATTATATTAATAATTAATGATAATATAAAATTTAATAGAAATGCCGTTTCTAATAATTCTTCAATTTTAGTTTCAACTAATAAATTAGGCTAACAAATCAGCTACTTATTTCAATAATATGTTGCACTTATCAAAATAAATTTTCTGCTCTTCTTTCTTTCATGTGGCCTTGTTGTAATGACTTTCGATTAATGAAAGAGGTGTGGCACCAGATCGAATGTAAAAGTCGTCGATCAGATGGTTATTCTGTCGTCGAATCGTTCGATTGCCACTGAGCACTCGACAGCTCTTTTGACGGCGCCGTTTCGAAAGAGACCACCCGGGAGAGCCGAGTTGTGGACATTCGCTAAATAGACAAGTCGAAGCCCGAATGCGAGACGGCCGCGCCAGAAGTTTTCCACCGCCCAACGCCCACCGTCGCCCCGGGCGTCAATCGCGACTGCCAATGGCTGCTTCTGTTTCGGCTTCGGTTCCTTTTCCGCCTGTCACGGCCGCCGCGGACGACGACGCGGCGGTGTGGCGGTGACAGGAGGGATGTCGATGTGCCCACCCAAGACGATGGATCGATCTTTTCTTTGTTCTAGTTCCTGTCCTTTTCCGTATTGGGTACGTACCTGAACTCAGTATCATACGACGTTCCGCAGACCCATTTGTTACCAACACACGAAGTATGAACAAGAATATCATACACTTACGAAAGAAAAATGGAAGTGTGTTGCTTTACCTTCTTAGTGCTGACTTTGTATTAAGTAAATTTATATATTTGTTGTGCTGTAAAGGCCTCGTTATATTCTTCGTTGGGTTGGTAGAATTGGTGGATTGTGTCAAAGGTTATTAGAGCGCAAAGAGAAATGGAGGCAACGGTAAGTAACACACCCCACTTCCTTCGCGCAAAGTGCTAAAAAATGGGGTTCATCGAAACAGGTCCCTCTTCAGGTTGGCCCCGCTCGCCAAATATGGCGGGAATGTTGGCGAGGGGGTTCGAGTCGATGAAGACGACAGGGCCGCGCGCGGCTAGGAAGCGGCGAAGGAAGGGGGGGATGAAGACGTGCCGGGAGCGGGGGCGGGGGCGGGGGCGGGGCCGGACGCGTCCATTGACGCGTGCTTCGATCTTGACAGGCTTCGCCGGCGGCGTTGGCAGCCCGAGGGGCGAGGCGGCGGCGGCGTGAGGAGCCACGGTGCTCGGGAGGACTCCCGCAGCGGGCAAAACTCCGAACGCTTCTTTCCAGACGGTCCGATTAACGCGTCCAGCAGACATTTGAGACGAGTAGTAGTTAATATATAATGAAATTTGCACCATTGTTGAAAAAACAACCAGAAATCCTCCGTGAAGATGTCATTTACAACGGCTATCCATTATGTAACTTTATATTAACGTTTAATCGATGATGTCCAGAATTTAAATGATGATGTCCACTCTCTCAGGTAATGGTGTGCATAAATCCTAATTATCCTAGTTATTAAGAAGGTGTCGCACACTCACCAGTGTGGAAACTCGAACTTAGAATCGACTTTATTGAATCTGTTATTATGTCAATTATTATCAATTATGTCAATTATCAATTTGTCAATTATTGTCAATTATTTTTGTCAATTATTTTTTTGTTATTATTTTTTTGACTTCTTGGTCTGCCTTATGGCAAATTGGGAAACGTCATACGAACGTTTTCGTGATAAGAGTAGCTCAATTATAGGGTTAACGCACTAACAGCATTTCACAAGACATGCATACAGAGCCTCCGAGAGGAAATCAGGCTCTATTACGATGAAAGTAGTATGTGTCCCTTATAAACAATTCTATGAATAAATGATTAAATTATAATTTCTTACAACCAATATATTTACAGAAGACATAAGCTTTGGGACTGGAGTTTTCACAACAATTTTCGCTTTCCCGAATTCGCGATGTCTTAGAATGTGACATTGCACATACTGTAGCCCTAGCGTGACTTTCCATTTGAAAATAAAGTATGGTGCAAGTTTAAAAAATAAAGATTGATACAATAAATATTAAGTAAATTAAATAATTATTCAAATAATAATAAAAATTATGAGACGCTTTGGGTTCCATGAGTTCTTTTGAAATTCCTGAACCCCTGTACTCTCCTCAGATTTGCACGCACGTGTGTGTATATATATCCCAAACAAGGAAGGTATTTTTGTCCGTTTTTTCTGGAATGTGGACCATTGTGCAGAGGGGTGATGGGCTGGGGAGGCGCGGGGTTGAGGAAGCGTGCCGCCCGCGCCTCACGTGTCTTCGACGCGACCCTGCCCTCTTCGCCGGGCGACAAACAAGAGACGACACATGGCGCCGCGGGGTGACTGTATTACCCGTCACTTGAGAATGCTGTTCAAGGTCGAGTTGCCACGCCCCTCTCACCCCTGCTCGTGGCGCGGGCCGGACGGCGCCGTTGCCGATGGTGGACTCCCCCACTCCCACTATATATATATATATGTATATATATGTATATATATATATATATATGTATATATATACATATATATGTATGCATATATATATATATATATATATATATATATATATATATATATATATACATATATATGTATGTATGTATATATATATATATATATATATATATATATATATATATATATATATGGCGGATTCTTATTTATCACCATATTCATAGCGGCTGAGATGGCTCAGTGACAACAACCGCTGCGGTCTCTGACCTGGAGCTTCTACGATTCGAGTTGCGATCATGGCGGATTTCCGACATTAGCTCTACTAAGTGGAATCGAGTCATTATTTCGGCGAGAATTGTAGCGCCTGGCCTCTCTTATCCGAAATGCCGTAGTAGTACCGTACCAAACGGGCCAGGGCTGAGGGCGATCACCGCCTTACATCCCCCCTCACATTCACATGCACCATTCATCGGGAGACCAATTGGGAGACTTCAGCGCAACGTGTACTCACTATGGGAGTTACTTGGGAAGGAAAACCCGGCGAGACATGTAGAGTGGCGCTGGATCATCTGCCGCTCTCCAGCGAGGGAGTGATATTGCCACGTGAGGGGTCGACGTCCGTTCCTCCCGCGAGGGCGTGGCAGGGTTTTTGACGCCATTACTTAGCTAGGTCGAATTCGGCCGCATACGTGGGCGAGATGTCTAGCGGCCCACTGCTCTGGTTCGTAGTTTGCCATGGTTTCCCCGATCAACGGTATGCGAATTCCGGAGCAGTACCCACAAACGGGCCACGGACTTCGCGCGAATTTTCTTTCCTCTTTCTTGTCCTATCCTCACCACTTACACATATTTGAACTTACATGATCTTACATATTTGAATTTACATTATAACACATGCCGGGACCTTCCAACTTGTCCTGGCTGGTGCGGTACCGCGCTGGTGGTAGATACTTGTTTCGGGGACAATCCCACAAGCTGACAAGTAGGAAACTTGATCCGCGTTAAATGAAGTCCTTGAGAAAAGTCGTTTGTAGTGTTTCTACACTCCTATCCATCGGGGGCGAGCTAAGTAGTGACGTCGCCTGCTGGGCCCAGGCGCTGGGCTGCTGGTCGCGGATCGGCCGTTTTCCGGCTCTACACGTTGGCAGCGCTGCCTATTTGTTAGGCGCGCTGCTACTAGCGCTGACGTTTAGCCATGCGGTTGTCATGGCGACGCACCAAGAGGCAAGTAAAATGCTGGCATCGATCATGACGCCCGGAGGCCCGGACTGTGTAGAAAACACATCTGTCTAAATGCCCAATGTGTGAACGTCGATGTGATAATCCGATAGCAGCGCCCGACTGCCGCGCGAACTCGCAGATTACGTCATTTCCTTTAGGGTATTGCGATTTATGTACACCCGAAACAAACACTCTTTTTTATTGTTATTATGTAGGTTTTATAGCTGCCGTCTGAATTACGTTGCAGAGGTTGGTCGTAATGTTTTTTACCTAAATGATAAGAAAATGTTCGCATTCAACACTGTGCAATAAAGAGATTTCCCAACTGAACTGCTTAAATTAATTAATGAAAGTAGAGCTATAGTTTTAAAAAAAATATTTCGGCAGAAAAACTTTAGACAGCCGTGAAGTTTGGTAAGTTGTAAAACGGCTGCAAATGAATATTATGAATGCAGTTAATTTGTGACTTAGAATTTAATTTCTTAAAGGGGATAATTACGGTGTACATTTGTGAACACTTTTTTTTGAGGCCGGTCAAACAATAATATGGCCTTCAACCATTCACATTTGTCAGTTTAATTCCACTCATTTGTGAACCAGATAGTTGTCACTGTCTATCACACACGTGATGAGGTGAGCTAAATGAATGAATGTTAGGATCGTGCAAGAAACTGCACATTGCCATCAAGTGATTAATTGGTGATAATCAAAACTCATTTCACTCCAGAATCAGACGCTCCTCGCGCTATAAACAGAGGACAGTTGAAAGGACATGCGCACAGTTGTCCTAAATCGAAAAGTTTGTGATAAACATTCGAAATACCTCTGAAGGCCACAACACGATGATCTAAACGTCAGCTCAATTGACTGAGACGCGGCTCAACCCGGACAGTCAAGTATTCATTCCAAACACTAACTCATTTCCAGAAAAAGAGGTTGGCCAGTACAAATTGTTTTAATGTACTTGTTCTCGTACACATTACAAAGACAATAGCTTTTAATTAGATCTACACCTTCCGACCTGAAATTTATTTTCATCACATTGCAAATCACTAGAATGTAATGTGTAGAATGAAATGGATTTGCTGTTGTTATGCCAAATATTTCGAACAAAGAGCTATGAGTGAATATGTATAATTGAGTCACATTGTCGAATTGTTATACAGGTCTATTCATTCGTAATGATTGTCATTTAACAATCAGGTTTAATGAATTTAATGATGGATATTGCATCCAGTGTGAGACAGAGGTAATTCAGGTTAAAAACTATTATGCATTGAAAGTCTTCAGTATCATGATCAATAACTATATTGTGAAATTGAAGCGAATTATATTGGAAAATGAAATCAATGAATCTTCCAATTAAAAACTGGTCATTTTTCCTGTATATTGAAACGAATATTTTGTGATATTACACAGATATACGGGAGCTGGAGTGGAAAGCCGAGGATGGTAATTCTCCTGGACCTTGGCTGCCGCGGCTTGAAGGATCGCGTGTCTGAATCCCGCCCCGGCAATGGACGTGTGTGTGTTCATGTTGTCCTTATGTGTTCTCCTTCTTCGGTCCTATCTTCCATATACGGAAGTTAGGTGACCCCTAACGTGTTTTCTTGGGATAAATTTTTCAGGGTGGTTTCCCGTTGTCTTCCCTGATATGATGATGATAGGGGGTGAAAGGACGAACACAATACAACCATGCCCGAGGCGGGACTCGAACCCGCGATCTTTCGGTACGAGATCGCTACGGCACTACTGCCTTTGCGATCTCGGCCACCGGATCGGTGTGTTCTCCTTAGCTCAATATTAAAAATCATTGTGTTTTCTGTCCAAGCTGTTAGAAAGCGACCATAAAAACAGATATATGAGAATTAAAAGATAAAATCCCCGTATACCGAAAGAAAATATATATTGTCGTCATTGCATCACAGTCGGAATCATTCTGCTGGTAGAAATCGAGTATAGCTTACATCCGTGTTCAATAGACTCGAGGTTATTCGAAGTAATTGGGTCGGAAACTAACTCGGTTACGTAAAGACTGGAATAATCCGGAGTTCATTCGGGAAAATAATTTTTAAAAACGAGGTAAATTTTTAATTTTAAGAAAGTCTATTTAATGTTAAACGTGTGCAGGATGTCCAGAAGCTCGTGTTAGAAAAAGAAACCCCAGATTATGTGTTGATTTTCATGAAGAATGGCAGATATATTTTTTTTCGAAAAAATGGAGTTCGAATGGTACTGGCGCGAAATCCAAGCCAGCTGCCGCGTCACAGCAGAGTCCGGCGCGACCACTACCAACGAGGCTGGACGTTGCGTCGTTTCTCCACGATTTCGATAAGACTTTCGAACGAGGAGAACATCACTTGCCGCAATCTAGAATATTCTTGCAGCTGGAAGTTCGAATCCGTAGTATTCTGTGGTTTGCCCTATCGATACCAGGCGAATGCCAGAGCAGTACCTCAACAAACGGGCCATGGACCGCGCGAAATCTTTTCTTCCTTTTCCGTACTATCCTCACCCCTTACTTACACTCACTTACACCTACATTTACAGAAACTACACTACCACACATGCTGGGAGCTTAGCGCGTATTCTGGCTAAGGCTGTGGGTGAGAGATTCCAGATTGGGAAAAACGAAGGTAGTCGATTGGTAGGTCGGCGCCGGATCTCACTATCCGTTGGAAAAAGATCATTGCCGCCTCGAAAAAACACAACATGCAAAAACACAACACTTACGGGACGAATGATCCCCGGAATCAGTAATATATCAGTCAATCAATCAAACCTAATCCTGTACATTTTCGAGGGGAACCAGAGCTTTTGTTTATTTATTTATGTATAATTTAGTTTAGACTTTTTTCTTTACACTGAGTATGGGATTACTGGGGCAGTGTCGCACTTATGGGAGATTGCTCTCTCCGTCCGCCAAATAGTTGTGTAGTAGTTCTCTTTTTCTCTCCTCTGCTGTATGAATATGCATAGCGTGCTCTGTAATCCAGTGTCATTTGTCGCCCTCAGCAACGAGGGCGCAATCTGTACATCGGGCGGACACACCAACCAGCCCTGACGGTGGAAGGAAGTTAATGTTCGTACAATTTACAGCAGGCGACTTCGCGGTATTTTTAGCTTCGTGTCCTTAAGGCATTGCGACTTATTAGATTCCCTTTCGCCCTATTGCATATGTATGATCCTTCATTAAATCATGTGCTTCTAAATTATCTTTTTATTTTCAATAACGCTCCGGGCTATACAATTAGGTCGTATTCCTGTATATGGTATGCATGTGTTGTGCTTTTTTAAGGGAACAAACATTGCATTTGGGGAGCTGTGTTAAAGGGAAAGTCACAAATTTAGTCCTGCAGACTCTGGAGCTCTAAAGTAATGCAGTAGGATGGGGGTCTTTAGATTGGGTTGAATTCAGCAAACAAAGCGCTTTTAATTAGCTGGTGTAACGAATATATCTGCCGTCGATACTAATATGAGGGTTTGAGAATACAGTTCACACGCGACTGCACAACTCCGGAATGAAAAGAACGTTACCATTTTTGTTGCTATAGCATTTACAGAGGTCAATTACAGTACTAAACAAACGTCCCTTAAATGACTTCATCCAGGTGTATACAGTGGATCTGTGTTCTGCAGGCTTTTAGAACTCGCCGACGTAGAATTATCAGTTAGCGTATGATGACTTCGTAGATTGGAGAGCCTGTTAATTTTTTAACCAATGAGTCAGAGCCACTCATATAACACGTTAAATTCATCTCAGAATCTCTCAGTATATGTTTTTCATTACTGAACCTTTGTTGGTTTTGGCATCCCAATCATTATATATTATATAGTCACTTATAACCATTATATCTTATAACATCTAACATATAATTATACAATCAATAATAATCATTATTTCAAGTAAAGTAGTAATTAACATTTTTTCTAGGAATCTTTATCAAACCGACAGCCAGTTACCCTTGCCTTAATGTAAAAATAGGTTAACTTTAGATTAGGGAATTTTTTCTCAAAAATTCAGAAATTGAGAATCATCCCATCGTGTTTGCATGGTACATGATATCCCGCATGGTTCCATCGCCCCCCCCCCAGAGCAATGAAGCAATGAGGCAAAGTGTCGAGATTTAAAATATGAGAAAGTGAGGTGTGGACCGCGAAATGAAAATATGGCCCACAACCATATTAAAGGTTTTAGTTGTGGCCTTTGAAGCCTTTCAAATTAGAATTTCCTGCACTACATATCTACAAACATGGGAGCTCCTCTGATGTGGGGTCAGCAACACGCGAGGCTCTCTGCGACAACGCATTCATCAGAGGCAAGAGACAAACAACCATGTGTAAGGCGGGACTCGAACCCCCAACCCATCGGAGCAAAGTGCTGATTCGAAACACGCGCTTAACGTCGGCCATACAGTTCGGCAATTCACATTTTCAGAAGGATAAATAATTTTCTGTACTCGCTTAGTAGGAAATACTCAAAACGAAAACTATTAATTTAATACGGGTCGTATTCCAAGTTTATTTCATGCCTATTCCCTATTTTCGTTTTACAGCATGTTTTCCGTGAGGCCAAAAGAGAGAAGTTAGAATGAAGAAATAACAACGTACGGATCCTATTTCAAATTACTCTGTGTCATTTAAAAAATATCCTCGTTATTCATTCCAATTGGAATTCCATTCCAATATTCCTCGTCAAATGAAAGAAGCTATGTCTATGAAAAAGTAGCTTTTAATGACTGTATTTTGTTTGGTTCTCTCCTGAAAATAAATTTCCTATTTGTGGTATATAATGTTCACAAAGCCTTATAAGCTTACATTTTGTATTTATAGTATTTCGCTGCAGAGATTGCTAATTTTATTGTAGAAATAAGACTTTTACCAACGTGTTTCCTGAGAATATATGTGAATAGAATTGCCATATAAATACGTCTTTCAAAGTCTTCAAATGTAAAATAGTGGGGCAGTAGCAGATTAGAAAATTAGTTTTTATTACTTCATTTGAACGCAAACAAGTACTCCTATTCTTAATTTCTATTTATAAGACCTTTCGTTTGCTGGAAAAGTATTTTTTTATATTTTAGAGAACATGGAAGTTAACAAAAGTGAATATAATTTTTTTACCAACTCTGTTGGAACATTTTTTAACTTTGTCAGCTGGTTACCGAAAAATAAATTTGTCATAAAATAGTGTCATAATACATGTGTTGGAATCTTTAACTTGACATAACTGTATTTAAGAAGTGTTTTGTAAACAATGTCCAAATAACGTTCTTATAGTAGAAGTATAGTATTCCAGAATTATTTCTTACGGTTCCTGGAACGCCATCTTTAGTATTGCACAAATAATAGCTTCCGAAAAATCCTTGAAAGTATAGATATTAGAGAGAGATTCTTAGACATGTCCTATAAACAGAAAGAATCTTGACTGAGTGTATTATAAAAGAGTGTATATATTTAACACAGTAAAAAATTGACTTGGCTGAAGAGGCAGCACTGTCCGGAACACTAGAGAATCTGTTACAATCCCATATATGGAAAAAACTAACCGAAATCATGACGTACTGGTTCACCTGTTTTCACAACATAGTTTCATCGCCGTATAGTTTATGTGTAAGTGTATTTGTAATACTGTGCATTTTGAACTACTTTGTACAAAATAATGCTATTACACATAAATTGACCCATTTCGAATCGATCCATTAATAAATGATCATTCAACAGAAAATTACACTACGAATGCTGGCTTTTTCTTTCTTTTCATTTTGACAAAGACGACACTACGAAGATGACCCCCCCCCCCCCGTGATGTAAGTTACCCCAACCCTCACCCACGCACCACTGCGCCCGTGGACATGCGTGCATTTTTCCTTAACACCGCTTCGCCCCCTCGCGCACACACATGCCAGCACGCCGCCGCTCCGAAAGCAAAGCTCGTTCGCCTCTACGATGCGGTTCACAGCAAGCCGCCCGAGTGGCCTGTTATCTGCGAAGGTCAGCGCTCCCCCGCCCCCGGCTTCGCCACGCGCCCTGCCCCGCCCCCAACCCGCCCCCGCGCGATCGCGCGCCGCGCATTCTTCCGCTACGCTGGGCTTCCCCTCCGGCTGGGGGAGGGGGGGAGGGGAGGGAGAATCCTTCCCCCCTCCGCTCTCCCGCGCCCTTTCGCTTGCGTCGCGCATCGTTACGGTTTCTGTCCCCGCCGCGATCTCTCCCTCGCATCCTCCCAGCGTGGCGCCTGGCGCCTGGCGCTAGGCCTGCTCAGTGGTTGCAATCGTGCGAAATCTGCCTCCGAGGGATTTTACTTCTTTCTTCCTTTTCTTTTATTCCTCATTTATTACATCCTATTCTTTCCTTGTTCTTCACCGCATCTGCATCTCAGTTGTCTTGTGAACAATGTTCACGAAATTTCCACTAGCAAAATTTTGTATAAACTATTTAATCACTTAGACAGCAAACTACGATGTTCAAGAAGTCTCTTTTTTTTATTCCCCGGCGATTTGCTACGAGATGTGGACGACCAACTATATAGATAACTGATAACTGCCTTTCCTGTTACACAGACGAATGACGAAGGATTAAGTATTTCGATATTCCTTCATTGACCTCACTGTCTTTAATAAAATAGGGCGTGTCATGTGCACCATCATTCTTTGTATAATTTCTCTGCCTTCATGTAAAAAGCAAGGATCAGTATTTTTTTAGTAATCTTCTAATTGTAACGGTTATTTTATACTTATTGTTTATACTTGGAAATGTCAGGGCAACAATTGTAATAACAACAAGGAGCATGCGAGTTCGGTTCCCCCTTGAGATGGCTAAATTTATGGATATTTATATTTATTTCGTCTCAAATAGAATATGCGATGTCTCGCTGATGGTTTGTTACTCTGTATCTAGAAATGTCGGATTAGTTTTCGGAAGATTACAACCAACAGGAGTAACGATCTGATTTAGTTTCTGTTTTTTTGCAACATTTCAAGTTATCCTCATGCGTCCGTATAGGAGAGAAAATCAGATCCCTTTATAAATAACAGAAATACACTTACAAAATAATGCAAGTAATAATATACTTTACTCAGAACTTTGCGGAATCGGAGATTCATTTTCGAGAAAATCAAATATACTTACTGGAGCACGAATTGCATTGTAATTCTTAAATTGAAAATAAAAATAATTTTTAACATAATTCGAACGAAACTAATGTGCCTGCTTCTGAGAATGCTTGCGCCACTACTAGGATTCAAATAAGTATCACAACTTAAAAATAAATACAAGTGTTTAATAATAATTTAGTAAAATAAAATTTCTTTGAAAAGCTCTTCGATATGTAATGTGAAGTGGTGAACAAACAAATATTCAGACCGTCAGATGCATCCAATACAGATATAGCCGAATATATTAAAAACCTATTCAACAGCACAAAATGTTAGTTATTTATATTAATAGTTCGCCCACTGTACAAACTATATGAAAGATAAACATGTAGAGGATATTTTGGTGGGTCAAAACGCTAATTATATAGCTAGCTGCTGGCTTCAGCAGCCTCGCTAAGATCAAAGATTTTCCTGATTATGATATCCATAATTCACGAACGAAATCTGTATTTGGTTCATTTTACAAAAAAACTTTTTGTGTGACAACTATTTTTTTTATTCCACGCTTTGTCATCGAACACCACAATAAAATAGAAGTATAAACTACAGCATATACAATAAAATGAGAATTAAAAAATGTCATCTCCGTCAACATAATATGCCGACACTATGTTGACGGAGATGACATCTTTTATTTATTCATGTGATGACGTCATCAATACCTCATCACAATACCCACAATACAATATAATTATATGTATATACGCACAGAGAGTGATCAGCAGCCGACGAATATTGCGAATTGCTTTTCGCGTTGATGGGCCAGTTATTAGGCTGATAAATATAAATTTACTTCGCTCTCAAGGGAAAAATTAGATACGAAGCATGCACATGTATTTTTTCCCTTCTAAAACTCGAGATATTCCCAATCCATTGGGTTTTCGGGTTTCCAGCTGGTTTTCCCGCTGGAAAAATGTGATCAACCACCTCTGAATGGGATTTTGATACGCATGCATTATCTGAACTATTTTAGTCAATGTCGGATACCCTCTTGAGCTCAACTAAAATCTAGCTTTCGTGCTGCTCCTCAGATCTCAGGTAATGCGAACACAAGGCACTCCACAACACACACATTCTCTCTCACTCTCTCTCCCTCTCACACACACACACACATGCGAGACAGAGAGAGAGAGAAACAAACAAACAAATAAACAAAAAAAGAATGAATGAAAAACAAGCATATATACCCAGTATAGATTTGAACTAACTAACCATCTTTTACTTCTTTCACAGATGTCACATACGTATGAAAAAAATAAATGAACTAATAAACAAAAATAAAAACCAGTAAAATATACAGAACTCACACACCAATATTATTGTGCCGGTACGCATTCTTGCCTCGTTGGTCGGTGGTCGGTGACCCTATGGTCGGTGGTTTTTATATTTATTTTTATATTTTTTTATTTGAGTCAAAGGGCTTAAATATTAATTCTTGGAGAGTGTAGATATTTTTACCAAATCCACTTACCTTTCACCTTTCATTTGGATGTATAATAACTACCCTTCTAGACACTACAGACAAACTATTGAAGACTTCTCAGATATGAAGTAATCTGCGAACCCCTCAACACAGTTCACTCAACACACACACGCAGACATATATTACAAACAAACACACGCGCGCGCTCACATACATACACACATAACCCACACTCACACACAACCATACACGCACACAACCCCTCACGTACAAACCCAAACGCACACAACCGCACACGTACACACACACAAACACGAAATACTAGTAACCGATTATAACGAGAGCCGCTTCGCACCAGTGACTTCGACGCTTCGCGGCGAGGGGTTGACGTGGCAATAACCACGGCCTTCGAGGCCGAATGGAGCCTTTGAAATAATTCATAAGTTTATCCCTTTCGCAACACCAATCACGGACTGATTTCCACCTGCGACGACACCGACCTGAACTCGCCCGCGGGCGTTGCCCCGTGGCCCCGTCGCCTCGCCCCCCCCCCTCCTCCGCACACAGCCAAGCTTCGTCGCCCGGCCGCTCCGTCTTCAGGCTGCTCGTTAAAAATTCGTGTCGCTGTTTCGCGTTGAATTTAATGAGAATATCCCTAATGAATGTCGGCGGCGCGAGGCGGTCGGGAAGCGCTACTTCTTATATTGCGTAACCGCGACGGCGGCAGGGAAGGGGTGGCTGCCAGGGGTTGGGGGAGGGGAAGAGGGGGTGGGACGTCGCGCCACGTCGCTCGCGGGGCTCATCGATCCCGTGAGCCACCGGGGGGGGCGGTGAGCGAGCCGGGGACCCACCCCGCCGTGCGCGCGCGTGTAAGCACTCCACACCGTGCTATAGACGCCACCGCCGTCTCTTGTACCGCGCCCGCGCGCCTTCTTCGCCTGCGGAGGGAAGTTAACGTGCTCTTCAGTTCTCGCGCCGCATGCCGCCGTATACAGCCCTCCCTCCGTCGGCGCCCGCCCCTCGCAAAGGCCGCCCCGCCCCGCCCCACACACGCCCTGCCGCGTCACACGCGCTCTGTTCCGCCCCCGCCGCCCCGCCCCCCGCGCAGCGTCATTGAAGGCGGTGCTACCTGCTATAATCGCTTCTCGTAAAAATATCGAGCTCCATAGCGAGGCTTTGCTTATCACGTCCTTTGGAAGTGGGAAGCAATCTTCTTGAGTGCGTTTGACGCCAAATGGCGCACACGCCGCCGCCGCCGCCGCCGCCGCCGCCAACCGCCCGCTAACATATCTTCCAGCCTGAGCCAGGCGCGCGCTCGACGTCCGCGCATGCGCACGAGAGGGGAGCTTGGCGTGCGCTCGTCTTCGGAGGAAGCGACGAAACAAAAGGAGGAGGCAACATACAAATAATTGTATTCTTCCCCGCCCCCCGCCCAGCCCGCCCCATCCGTCGGCCTCCGTCTTCGCGTGCGTCGTGGCCGATCTCGCCGCCACCGCCACCCCCGCCTCCCCCGCCGCTACCCTGATGGCGGTCGCCCGCCGCCGCCGCCGCCTGGGCCGTGTCTCGGGCGTCAAGGAAAAAACACCTTTTACGATATGGAGCTTTCATATTACTCTTGTGTTGCGGCGGGAGCGGCCCGAGGTCCGGGAACCGCCCAAGCCGCCGCCGCGCCCAGACCCCGCCCCGCCCCCGCCCCGCCCCCGCCCCGCCCCGTCCCCGCCCCGCCAAGCGCGTTCCGCCCGCGAATGAATATGCGAGCAGTCCGCATCCCCGAGCGGGAGGTGTGGAGAGGCGGGGGCGGCGCATGGAGGAACGAGGAGAAGCGAGAAGGGGCAACGAATAAAGCGAGAGCGGAGAAGAAACGCGGGGAATACGACACGGATGTTGAAGATGTTGAAGAAAGGGAAAGGACGAAATAAAGACAAAACAAAAAAATAGGTATACGGAATGAAAAAAGAGTTGATAGCAAATGGGAAAGCTGCGTAAATATCTGGAGAGAATGATTCGGGAGTGAATGATTCGGCGGTGAATATTATGCGAGAGTAATACTGGGCACTTTTAGAAACAAAGACGTGAGAAACTACGAACACAAACAAAATAAAATACTTACACGGAGATAACAAATGGAGACATGAGAGCAAATGGGGAAGCTGATGTGTGGGATGGAAGATCGATGAAGCAGTGAGATGGATGTACGCAGAGAATGTGGAATAACAGTGTAAGTTGTGAAAGAATTATACTGGCAGTATAGACAAGAAAGACACGGCAGATAACGAGCAGCTAAGAGAAGAAAGATTTGAAATGGGGAAGAAGAAGTATGAAAGCAGCCAAGCAAAGATCACGTAAGTTGTGGTAAAATGACTGTAGGGAGCAGGTCATACTAAAGGTTCAGCGCCAACAGAAAATAACACGTAGGTGGCTATAAAATGCAGTAAATAAATAAAAGTGATTATAGTGGAAAAAGTCTTTTTTAAAAATATTTTTTTATTAGGATTTAAATTAATGCCAGAGACTCGAAAAGGAATTGGAAACTATAATGATTCAAAAAGAGAGAATTAAAGGACTAAGGATAAATAATGTGATAATAGGGTAATAAAAATTGTTCCGAATGGGTGCAGAAAGGACAAGAGTAAATAGAACTATAGCAATACTTTCTATACAAGTGTCAGGAAAGATAAAGATAATGCATTCTAGTCTTCTTGCGGTAGATTTAATATTTTGGAATAGGATACGAAAGACTAGCTGCTAATGCCAGGTGAACGTGTCTAAAATTTGAAAAACAGGATATCACACGAGACCGATGAAGTAGGAGTGGTCCCAGGACAGAAAGGCAACACAAGAAAGAAAAGGATAATTATGATAAATTGTGAGAGAAGAAACGTGATTGATGTATCTGCAGACCTAAAAGGAGACTCGGAAGATGAGGTGTGGGGAGGTAGAGATGAAATATAATGGACGTTGAGGTATCGATGGGAGATGAGGGCTTTTTAGAAAAAGATACGAGAAGAGATGCAGATGAGACAAGATGAAGAGATGGTTGTAGGATGGTTGTAAGATGGAGAGATAAAAAAACGGGTAGAGGAGAGATGGGGGGGTGTTATAGAAGAGATATGGGTAGCGTTGGAGTCACGGGCTGTAGCCTCTGCTCTGATCTCTTCCTATGTGGTGGGTAGGAACATGGGCACAATAGCACACGATAGAAGAGGGTTGGAGGAAGATTGAAGACATAAGAACGTTTGGGAAGGAGAGATGATGTAGAAATGTAACAGAAGTGAATAAGAGATAGAATTGAAGAGTTGAAGTAGAGATTTGATGAAAGATAGAGGGAGATGAAGGGTGACGAGGAGAGAAAAGCGAAAGTGAAAGACGGGAAACAGGCGGAGAGAGCGGACAGGAGAGGCCTGGAGATAACGTGAAGCTCTGCGGGCAGGAGTCGGAGACGAGAAGCTGACAGCAGGGCGGTGAGCTTCGACTGGCTTGCAAATAACCGGCTCAGGACCCGGAAGGCAGGACTGGAGACGCGGGTAGGGGCGTGGCAGGACGAGGCGGGGAGGGAAGAGGAGGGAAGGCGTGCCGGAAAGCGCACGTGACGTGGGTGGAGGGAGTGGGGGGGGGGAGCTGAGGCGAAGCAAAGTGAGGGGTGTGGCAGGCCTGGGCGTAGTGGTAGGGAGCGCATTCACCACGTGATCGCGACCTAAATGGCTGGTCAGGCACCTTCCCAGCCCCGCTTCTACGCACCCCGCCCGCGCCTCCTCTCCTCGTTCCACACCCGAGCCATCAGTACGCTCGTCGCCCCTTCCAAAGGTCAGAGATCGGCCCTGATTGACTGCGAGCGACCCACTCGCTCCAACATTCATAGCGCCCGATTTAATGAAGAAGCGGAAATTGGACAATCGCTTTCCTATTACCTACGTTGCGGCCTCTATTTCGTCGCCGGTTTTAGAATGTTTTGTGGACCTTCGGCGATCTCATCGGTGTTTTATGTTACATCATTTTCACCGCTTGCGAATCGATGCAGTACTTCTGTTTTCGGGACACTTCGTTAGGTTTAAATCACTATATTTTTAATTGATCCTCCTACACGCAGTAATCTTATCCTAAACCAAATATTTGAAACGTGTAGTATCCATGCACATGATTTGGAATTGTGTATTTCAGTTTTTTAATTCTCTGAACTATCAGAAAAAAAACATTTTGAAGTCTCTTGCAAACCGTGATTACCTTATTTAATTTTGGTTATTTAGAGTTTGTGGTTTGAGAAAATCGACCACAGAGAGGTTTTATAAAGGATACAACAATTTCTCCCTCTTGAGGTACAGTGAAGGTTTCTCCTTCTTCAGGGCGAATAACATTTGACACATGACACGTTGCATTTGATCAGTATTCGACATTATGAAACAAGATGATATTTGCTTGTAATGAGTTTTTTCTGTTGTATTTATTGCTTATTGTAGTTATTGTTTATCTGTAGTTTATTGCTATTTCATTGAAATGTTTTTTGGCTTAAAAATACTTTGAAACTCTGTGTTTCGTTCTTACCAGTGTGCTAACAAAGTAGCGAGTTATTGTCATCTTTCCTTAAACAAGATCTAAGTCTTGTTTGCTTCGGTTTCACATAGTATTAAGATTTTTAGAAAAATCGAACAATATTTAATTCAAAGACCTCTCTTTTTTTCAACAGCTTCTGTGATTCTGAAAGATAATTTAGAAAAGTTTGTAAATGGAGTTTAGAAACATCCAATGTATAATTTGTATAAAATACTTATTTTTTTAATATCATGCAATAATAATAATGAAGATTCCAATCATAATAATAATAATAATAATAATAATAATAAATCCCTCTAAAAATTTGTTCTTTTATCCAGAATTTCTGATATTTTCATTAACAATGGGTTTTTCCTTCTATACTGTACAATTTGTTTTAACTTGCGTGCTTTTTAAAGAAGAATGTTGCAACTTTCACCGAAAACTTTTCTTCCCCCCCCCCAACATGGAATCGATCATGGCAGTTTGATCAACAAAGAAACAAACGTTGATACATGCTAAATATCGTTACGCAAAACGAATTAAACTTCATACGTTACTTTCTTGAGAACACATTTATATTTACGGGTAAGAAGTAAAGTAATAACTATCATATTTACTGGGCACGCGAATTCATTCCGGCAAAGCGAATAAACACTCGCACTCTGTCCGTGGCTCTCATCACATTTTGTGATCATCCTCGTCACGAGCCTTGCTAGCCTGGCCGCGGACTCCGCCGTCGCCTCTGCCTCCGCCGCCGCCGCCGCCGCCCCCGCGGCTGCCCGCGCGCTTTCTCAGTCATTTGTTCTCCTCCATTGCCATTCTACTTTTTCTTCGTTACCCCAGCACCCTCTCCCGCGAGCTCCCATCTTAAGATAGACCTCCGCGCATCTCCCTCGACGTGCAGCCAGCCAGCCAGCCCGTCCGCCCGCCTGCCTTCCATCTCATCATGCCACGCTATACAATCCTTTCCAGAAAGCTCCGCTCCCTATCCTGCTACGTACCGCACTCACGATGATGTCTTTTTCCTATGCCGCCCCCGCACCACCCACGCCCCCGGACTGGAAGCTCTCCTTCTTCTTCTTCTCTATTACACGCAATTCCGTCCTCCCGGTTTATCGCTCTCCGCTTTCCGTCGCGTCTTGACGACGCTGCGCGAGGCGCGTCGTGTTCTCTTCATCCCAATCAACGTCCTGTAAGCGCAGTTTGCTCTTTTCTTTTGTTTCTGCCAGACACCTTTCGAGGAAGTTACTCGCGTTCATGAAATCATTTTGCATGGCCACCGCCTGCGGCTGGTGGTGGTGGTGGGAGGAGACACACTGCCTGGACGCTTGTTTATAGGCCTTCGTGTTGACGCTACACGTGCTGTGTAATTGAAGTTGTTGTCGGTTGCGAAGGAAGTAAACATCGTTAGAAGTGCATTTAAATATTCCTCGAGGAATGCGTCACGTTTACGGTATCATTACAAGTAATAATACTAAAACAAACACGTTATTACATTTTCCTTGGTAATGATGGAATTTGACCGATGTGAGTTGCATTTCTTTCTTCTTAATGATTTGTTTTCAGGGTTTAAAACTGTGTTCCACTGATTATGTGTTATTCTATTACCTGTACTTAAACATTATAATATACTTGTAGTAATATTATTCGTTAAGTCGCTAATCTTCAGAGGGGTATTCCTATTGCAAACCTGAAACCCTTTCTTGAAAGTATTCTTTCAGCGAATTTTTGAAATATGTTCGTAGTAGTTCGTTCACCATCGTCCAACACAATATCCCATACTTTTATATCACATAAAAACGTTTAATGTTGGATAGAGCTTGGAAGTGAATGCCCTTGCGGATATTTCATATCATTTCACGTATTATACGAAAAGTAGAATGTCAAAACTTCACGATATTTTATGCTGTTCTTTGGAAAATTGTAGCACACTTTTCTTGCATAGACAGCACAATTTGCTCTCGGAATACTTCTTCCTTCTTTCCGCAGAACTTCCTCATAAAACATCTGCGTAAATTGTCTCATAAATACCTCTTTCGTTAACCTGGAACATCATATGAACTCAAATCGTAGGCTATGACTCCGCAGTGCCATCAGCCATCAATTTCTCCGAAATTGCCCTGCCTTGAAATAATTGGCTAGACGCGAAAAGCCAATGATTTGCATTTAGGCAGCTGGCTAATAACGATAATGAACTTAAGTAAATGCGGCCCCTGGAATTGCGCTTTCGTTCTCGCTCCAGTCCGGCGCGGCGTTCGTCTTCGTCCCGGAGCGCCAGTGCGTCGCTGCTGGATCTTTCTGCGCTCCCGAGTCATCATCCTGTTTAATGCGCGAATAGCAACGCAGCTTACATCTTCAGCCCATGGAGACCCTCGGTGTCGTCACCCTGCCTTCGCCCCGCCCTTCCCGCTCCGCCCTCGCCGGCCCTAATCCTCTGCTTAGGCGTCGCCCCGCGCCTCCCAGTCCCCGTCGCTGCCTCGCCGGTCCTCAGCGTCCCGTCCCCTCCGGTCGCGCGCGCCTAACTTCTCTCTCGCCCCCCCCACCCCCGCCCCCGCCCCCCCCCCACGCGACGTTCGACGTCTCCGTGCATCGGGACGCCGCCGCCGCCGCCAGCCCTACCCCCGTGGTCTCCTCCGAGAAGCGACAACTAACGCTGTTATCTCCACTCAGCTGTGAGATGAACGACGAAGCCCTGCGACGGCGGGGCGGGATGGACCAGCGCGCGCTCTCGCAGGGGGGCGAGAGGCAGCGCAGCGTCGTCCCCGCGGGGACCAAGGCGACCTCTTGCCTCTCCACATCCCCCGCCCCGCCCCCGCCCTGCTGCGTCGTCAGCCAATTACGCGCGCGACTCAGCCCCGTGTGCTGCGCTGTTTGTAATTTGTGTAGCTATTTATTATGCAAATGACCACGAGAGGCGGGTTGCTCGCGAAGGCGCGGCGCTGCGGGAGGGGGAGGGGGGAGGGGGAGGGGTGGGTGCGCGTGGGCGGCGCGGGCGGGCGGGCGGGCCGGGCAGCTCCAAATCCCCGACCGCCCGACCGCCGCCGCCGCCCGCCGACTGCTGCGGTCCGGCCGTGGTTGCGGCCGGTCGCGAAAGGGGCGTGGCACTGGGGCGGGCGCCCGGCGCGTACGTCACCGCCCGTAGGCTCCGCCGCCCCCAGGCCGAGAGCGAGGGATGCGGTGATGAGCTCCCTGGTGTCTTCCTGGGAGGCGTTTGCGGGAGAACTTCCTCAAGGCGGCGTCACCTTTCATGGGAGTACTCAAATAACGCAAGTTATTTCTTAAACAGGGTGTTTCGGAAAATGGCCAGCACTTGAAATTAGATTTTCCGGAAATACGTAGGAATTACAACGTATCCCAGCTTGTTATTTTTAAGATGTAGGGAATCATTGTTCATTGAGAGCGTAGGCTTCCACGGCCGGAGTCAGTATATACTAGGCTGTCCGGGTGACGCCGCATCCATGGCGAAGCTGCCGACGTTTCGGTCGCCATTCTGCGACCTTCCTATAATAATAATAATAATAATAATCATAATAATAACAATAATAATAATAACAACAACAACAATAATAATAATAATAATAATGATAATAATAATAATGATAATAATAATAATAATGATAATACCGAGCGAAGTGGCTCAGTGCGTAGCGTACTGACTTCGTAATCGGGAGGTCCGGGTTCGATTCCCGGGCCGGCCATCCTGACCGGGGTTTTCGTGGTTTCCCTCGGTCATAAAGGCGAATGCTGGGATGGCTCCAAAAAGTCCACGACCACCTATCACCTCCTAATCCATTCCTATCATCTCATAATTCACACTTCAAGGCGTAACAACCTTGTCGTAATCCAAGGATACAGCTGAAAAGCTGATCCTGGAAGAATTACACGCACGTTAATCGTGTGTAGCGTGGTCAGTAATGGCCTATACGCCAATAATAATAATAATAATAATAATAATGATAATAATAATAATGATAATGATAATAATAATAATAATAATAATAATAATAATAATAATAATAATAATAATAATAATGATAAAAATAAATTGGAATTGTTCATCTCTCACCATAAACGGGTGATTCATAAACGTCTTTTAGACATTCAGTTATATCTGATCACGATGATCCCATCCACAGCATTCCATGCTTCACGATGTTGACTGACTTCAGTTTCTGTGAGGAAAGACACAAACCCAAGGAAAGTTTTAAGTTTTAAAAATGGTGTCGGAAAACGACGGTAGTATAACTGTCCATCCCTTTTCTACCATTCCACTGTCCTTTGAGCGACGTGGCAGGTGGGCGAGAAGCCCCCATTCCCGTTAGTACAGTTCATTTAAAAATACAAGTACGAAAAATTGTTTTAGATGTAGATGTAAGTAGTTTCATGTTCCAAAAAATGTATCAGTGTATAGTTTATTTGTTATCTCCTTGCAAACAGGTTGGTGGAGAGTTACAGACGGTGGAACGTATAAACCTAAATACTACTCAAGCGAAAGGGACGACCTTTAACTTGTGTGATAGCCGGACTCTTTGGATCGGTAACTGCAGAAATGCAGTTATTTCATTAATGCAGTAAATTTCCTAATTTTACAAAAGAAACAAAAACTATAAAACCCGTTTTAAGAAAATTTTCTGTTTACGATGTAGTTTTGCATGTGAATTCACACGTTATCGAGAGGCCAATACTTCCCTTTCTGCTGTACGTGATGCATTGACTTGCTCATAACACTCCCCGCCAATAAAAAAATGTAAAATTGGACTAATTGCCTTTCTGCAGTTATCGATTCCTCTACCCTCCACCTCTGAGCATCTGGTTCAAATTCCGATTGATCCATGTGGAGTTTGTGGTGGACAAAGCGGGTTTTCTCGAGGATCTTTTGTTTTCCCTGCTCGCCCTTCCACCATTGCTCCATCATCATTCATACCATATCGTCATCATAATGAACCTGCTAGCCATTAAACAGTGGATAATGGATGGTTTAAGCACGAAAATGTATTACAAAGAGTGCATACAAGGCAAGTCATTTCAGGTGTATAATATCAACGCCAAAGTGCTTTGCACAATGACTAATAAAATTTCCTCTCATTTTGTAGAGGCATATGTCGATATACAACTACTTGGTATATATACTTGTATTCTGCTGTTCCGAAACATAGAGGATTGGGCGTTTAGTGAGATAAATGGGTAAGAAAACTGTAAAGAGTTGTCGAAGAAAAATATTTTATTGGGATATACACGGTGAACAAGAACAGAGGTGCTAAAAAAACGCATCACCTTTCTCACAGATGTAATCTGCAATATAATCCTAAAATGCACCAGTTTATTTGTAAAAATCCAGCGAGTTATGAAGGTAATAAAATCATAAACACCATATAATTCACATAAAACATATTATTACTTATTTCTACTAATAATTGTTTAAAATGTTTGAGAGCAAATTGGATTAGATAATACAGAAATGCCAATTTCTTAAAGAGATGCGATTTTTTAGCACTACTGTACATTTTGATATGAAGAAAATGATATAGAAATAATGACTGCAGCTCAATCGTATACAAGAATGACGCAGTTTTGTCGATGTCTCTTCTGAATACAATTTCTCCAAAATATTTTCTATTCAATGCGTTTTAAGAAAAGCATAATAATTATTTCCAATATTACTTGCCTCTTGAAGAATCGTGAAAAGAAGAATGAATGAGTTTGAGAATATGGTAAAGACAAGAGTACATTACACCTCAAGTAAGCACTCTGTAACAATGTGAAGTACTGCGCCTCTTGAAATTTCTATTTTCAGAATATTCTATACGGCACTAATGCCCAATGATATGGAAGCTGTAATATCTATTTTAATCACGATTTTTTTATCATGCAAACTTTTTTTTAAATATGAATTTTTGAACCAATCTACTGCATTTCTTAATGCAGACCTCCTTCATAATACATTAAAACATTTTTACATTACATTTTTACTTTACAATACTTTTGACCTTCAAAATAATTATTACTCTGATCAAACGTTTGTACCACTCAATGACTTCAAGAGGTTATTATGAAGGGGTTTTAAGAGTTTTCTAACATATGTGACTCTGACATTTGTAGAAACAAATATTTTAACAAGTATTTATGTACGTCGGTAATTTTACAGAACGTGCTAATTCTTCACGAAAACATTTTAACCAGGTTATCTCAAACCGAATTTATTTACATCCCTCTAATATGCCATTCATATAGAAGTACTTTCCTGAAAGCTGTGTTTCCAGATAAATTGTACTATTGATGAACTCTTGGTTATTGCCTCCCGCGCTATAATTAAATAGCTAAGTTTGTAGACAGTTTCTCTCATATTTGTGTTTTATTTCAGGTAAGTATGCCGAGAACGCTGAGACGAATAGGCTAATTCCCCGTGTACGTGAGTACATAACCCTTTATTACGGCCTATAGATGAATTCAGTGCTGGGTTGTCAACATGATGAATGTGCGTTAATACAGACGGATGCAAGCTGCTTGAATATTCATTCCCAAATACTCCATCATATAATATGATATTCGAATGTACTTTCGTTGTTCATAACGTTGCCGAGTAAAGTGTGTTTTATTGGATTATAATGAACCCTATCTGAAACGACTTTCCTTAACGATCGAGACGAATCGAAAAATATTTCCTAGAATTTAATATAGCATCTGGAAGGGGAAAGAATTGAAGGGGAAGAGTCCAATTGGATTGTTCTCATATTAAACATTACTGAAAATGTACTATATTTTAAGCTATTAATGGTCGTATCCAAATTTGTACTAATTTTGTGTGCACAAATTACATATAGTTGTGTAATATCCACACTACGTGATTTCATTGAAATTATTGAGTCCTAGTAAACCAGTTACCAAAATCGCTTTTATCTGTCTGTACAGGAAGCATTTATTTATTGCTCAGACAGATGTAATAGCATATAGTTCGAAAGAAATGTCTCAAAATACTTTAAACAATATTCACGCAATTTATGGTAAAAGAAATGTATTACTTTTACTCATTCCATTCACAAAAATACTTGGTTCATTCCATGATGGAACGCGGCGCAATATTTCAAGAACAAAGGCATGCATTTAGGTATTCTGAATGAGTTGTTTTGGTACTTTCTTTCCAGTAATGTGTGTCTAATGAGACTTTTTTCCTTTCCAAATACAGGCGAGAGTAGTAGAGGAAAATGCCCGTTTAATATATCTCAACCCCAGACAATATGTTTAATTTTTTTCTGTAAACGAGCTGGATTTAATAACATCGCGACTTTCGCATACATTAAGCGAATTTTTGCAAAAAAATTCATATGCAAGGTACATTAACTCGCTTTTATTATTCCGTAGTAACGGCCTGATTTTCATTACATCTGTTTAAGAGAAAGAACTCAAAAAATGAATTGAATACAATGGTATGGTCCCGTGATGTTTGGTGCTCGAGAACAGAGAATTACATCACTCTTAGAAAAAATGTAATCACTGTGTGGTATATATTACATTACATAAGCATATTGCGTTGCATGGTATTTTGCATTGCATACTGTATTGCAAACGAGAGGAGAAGTACTCGAAACCTTTTATTCTGTAGTATACTTTGTATCGATATATTGTTCATACAACTTCGTGAATATTCTATTAATACAATAATGAAAGTCACCAATTTCTTATTGCAAAAAGGAATAAATGCCTTTCTTCATTTTGCTTTTACTTATTATATTTATTTACTTCTATTAATAAAAAATTGGTTGTAATATTTCGAAGCCTACATTTTCTGCGTTTTCGTAACGCATTTAATTTTACAAAACACAATTAATCACTTAAAAAGTCAATGATTTTTTTAATTAATTTGGAATAACCACATCATTTTATATATTGTTATAAAGCACTTGTAAGCAACACTTACTATATGAACATGATCATGTGTGCTGAATGCTTAAAATTCTAGTCAGGTCATAATTTCTTAAGAAACGTAAGGAATATATTCATCCGAGATTTTGTGGTATAAATTTCAGTTGTCCACGTTGCCTAAGTAGTGAATTCATTATTAAATATTTATAGTTGATTTTAGAATTCATTGAAATGTGTGTAATCATAATCTAGTTTGAAATTGTACATTTTATAAAGGCTGGTGCTCTTATAACCACTGGTAATGAGGTAATTTTCCCGAAAAGGTGTTTGAAAATGATTTTATAATACATGAAATGAATTTTTTTTTAGACAGATAATTTCATCTCTTGAACTCCAAGTTACTCTTACAAATAACAAAGTTGGAAATGTGCCATTCAGGTCAGCTATATGATGATAGGGTTACAATTTTATAAAGTTGTATAAAGTAATAAATAAATATTATAATGTTTGTTTGATTGTTTGTGTATTTGTAGTAATTTTAGAAAACGCTACCACCAGAAATATTTCTAGGAATTCTTAAGTAGCATAATTCTATTCTGTTCTTTCTATTGTATTCTTTTCTATTCCATTCTATTATATTTATCAATGATGGGCAAGCAACTCTTTGTGCATATTTAACAATGATTGGCAAGAAATACTTTGTGTACCAGTGTTCGGCAGGTACACGAAATCCCATTGACTGCGGCAGGCCGTGACGTACTCAACACTGTTGCATGAGGAGTTGGAGTGCAATCAGAGGCAAACGTCGTATATGGAACTTCGTTACATGTTATATCCACCACATTTGAAATTTCGCATGAAGTGATAATCTTAGATCACTCTTCATATTCCAGAGTTTTGTAATATTTGAGATAGCCTGAACAATTAAGAGACGTCCACAAATATATCATTTTTACACACCAGTTATGTAACATTCTAGAAAATCGATATACAATAAATCTTCCTGTGCCCATCCTCGTTTAAAACAAATTTCGCGGTATCAGGAACAAAATTTTGGAGCATTTAAAGAAACAAAGTGATACATATTCGGTGCGCCGCGATGCGGATGCGGGGCGCGGTGCAGACGGGCAATGCTGAGCTGGGGGAAACGGGGCGGGGTGATGCGGAGCGGGGCGATGCGGAGCGGGGCGATGCGGAGTGGGGCGACGGGGAGCGGGGCGATGCTGAGCGGGGCGATGCTGAGCGGGGCGATGCGGAGATGGAGGAAGCGGAGCGGGATGATGCGGAGCTGAGGGAAGCGGAGCGGTGTGATGCGGAGCGGGGCGATGCGGAGTGGGGCGATGCGGAGTGGGGCGATGCGGAGTGGGGCGATGCGGAGCGGGGCGATGCGGAGCGGGGCGATGCGGAGCGGGGCGATGCGGAGCGGGGCGATGCGGAGCGGGGCGATGCGGAGCGGGGCGATGCGGAGTGGGGCGATGCGGAGTGGAGCGATGCGGAGCGGAGCGGGGCGATGCGGAGCGGGGCGATGCAGAGCGGGGCGATGCGGAGTGGAGCGATGCGGAGTGGGGCGATGCGGAGTGGGGCGATGCGGAACTGAGGGAAGCAGAGCGGTGTGATGCGGAGCGAGGCGATGCGGAGCGGGGCGATGCGGAGTGGAGCGATGCGGAGTGGGGCGATGCGGAGCGGGGCGATGCGGAGCGGGGCGATGCGGAGCGGGGCGATGCGGAGTGGGGCGATGCGGAATGGAGCGATGCGGAGCGGGGCGATGCGGAGCGGGGCGATGCGGAGCGGGGCGATGCGGAGCGGGGCGATGCGGAGCGGGGCGATGCGGAGCGGGGCGATGCGGAGCGGGGCGATGCGGAGCGGGACGATGCGGAGTGGGGCGATGCGGAGCTGAGGGAAGCGGAGCGGTGTGATGCGGAGTGGGGCGATGCGGAGCGGGGTGATGCGGAGCGGGGCAATGCGGAGCTGAGGGAAGCGGAGCGGTGTGATGCGGAGCGGGGTGATGCGGAGCGGGGCAATGCGGAGCTGAGGGAAGCGGAGCGGTGTGATGCGGAGTGGGGCGATGCGGAGCGGGGCGATGCGCAGCGGGGCGATGCGCAGCGGGGCGATGCGCAGCGGGGCGATGCGGAGCGGGGGCGATGCGGAGCGGGGCGATGCGGTGCTGCGGGAAGCGGAGTGGCCTTGAAGGGATCGTGACTGACGGAAGAGACGGTTGAGGATATGGCAGAGGGAGGCAGCCGGGGCGGGGGATGGAGACGGCGCGTTCTGCAAAGGGGGCGGGAGGGAGGGCGGTGGCAGGGACAGGGCAATGGCCTCATGGGAGGCGTCCGCGGGTTGTGCGGCGTTGGCATTGAGCAGTGGCAGCAGCAGGGGCGGAAAGACAATAGTGAGCCTAGGACGGGCCTGGGGCGGGTCCGGAGCGGGCCCGGAGAGGGCTAGGGGCTGGCTAGGGGCTGGCTAGGGGCGGGCTAGGGACGGGCTAGGAGTGGGCAGGAGCAGGTCAGCCAGTGTAAGGGGGCCAGGGGAGGGTCCATGTGGTTGGCTGGGGATTGGGTCAGGGGCGTGATATGTGACGCGACAAGGGGCGTAACTGAGGGAGCGGCAGAAGGAGCCTAACACGTGGCGAGACGACGCTGAAACCGAGGAAAATCAAGTGTGGGGCCGGGGGAAAGTGGAGTGACAGGGGAGGGCGAGGGGTATGGAGGCGAGGGCAGCGGTGGGGCAGAAGGAGGGCGAAAGGGCGGCGGGAGGCTACGCGGGCGGTATTGACGAGCGTGGGCGGAGGGGGCGGCAGGTGCGAGCGCTCATTCGCGCGCGGCGCATCGGCTTGCCGCGCCGCTGCGTCCACTCACGTCCACGCGCGCGGCCGTGCGCGCGCCCCCCGCCCCGCCCCGCCCCGCCCGCGCACGCCTCGCCGCCCGGTCTTGCGCCGGCCCAGCGCCACGGGGCGCACAGCGGCGGGAAGGACCGCGGAATAACAACTAGCAGGATAGGGCTAGCACTGCCAACCGTCGTTTCCACGAATTCCAACAACTCCGTGTTCTACAACAGTGTCCACAGCACTCTTGCATATTTTCATAGCATGAAGAACATATACAATCTGAACACATATTTGAGCCTGTGCGAGTATGCCAACACAAACGGTAGTTTATATCGGAAAGTGATAGCCCACAGCGCATATATTAGTATAACCACGACTCGTACCTTGTGCGATAGAAGGCACGTGATTGCTATAAACGGAATATGTTCCGAGCTGTGGCAGCAGTGGGTGCTTGCTAACTCTATATAGCAATAATGCAACATCGTGTTGGTAAGCAGAGTCAGTCGAGCAAGTGCGCATCAAGATGATGTGCCGTTAAGGAAGTTTTATGTTAACAGCACTTTCTGTCCTTAGTATTTAACATAATTTTCCACCCTGTTTCTGTTGCAGCAAATGTATAATGTTTAACATTATTTTTAATGCGAACATGCGAACAAAAAAAAAAGGAATGCGCTTCATCAAGCTACTGGTGAATATTTGATCGCATTACTTGTGAAGGGTTAGCGGAACTGTAACTCTGATGTAACGTATCAAAATAAAGATTGTAGAATCCCCTGCTATAACAAAGACTACAAAGTGTTCATAGAACTACAGCTACTAGTGTGTACAAAACAGCAGGAAATGACAGCGTGACAAAACAGCTTCGACGCTCATGTTATATTTTGAATTATCCCGATGACTATAGTATTTCTCGGAGGAGTGTGAATGTCAAAGAACGTTTTCGAGATGTGGGTTACGCAGATATTATTCTTTTTAGGTGCGAATTAGATATGATTTCTCATGCATGTGCAGCTGATGCTGGTTTTTCAGATACTAGTGTTTGAGGAATCAGTATTTTGGTTTCCCCACTGTCGACTTTATCATTACATTGGAAGATATCAGCAAGATGACAACCACATGTTGTCAACGGACAGGTACAGCAGTTCTCCATATCCATCATCACGACCACTTCCACAAACACCTCCACAGCCACATCCACCGTGACCGCTCGTACAATCTCCACTTCTACCTTGACCTCCACCACCATTTCCTCCTCCATCGCCACCGCGACCACCCGATTTCACTTCCAACTCCCCCTTCAACTTCCGGCAACTCCACCTCCATCTGCCTCCTATAATCTCCAGTGCTACCTGCATCACTACCACTACCACCTTTCCCAACCTTCACCTCCGTCTCATATCCACCTGCAGCACCTGCCACCTGCCACACCATCTCCGCTACCACAACCACGACCGCACCAACACCGCCGCCACATTTCACACCACCTCCAGCCCCGCCACCGCCCCCACCGCTGCAGTCAGGTGGCGCCGACAGCACTTAGGCGGCGGGGCGCCGGCCGCCGGTATTTATTATGCAAATGAGCTTGTGCGTTTCGCCGCACGCGCCCGCCCGCCCGCCCGCCCGCCCGCGCCGCCCGCCCGCGCCGCCCGCCCGCCCGCCCGCCCGCCCGCCCGCCCGCGCCGCCCGCCCGCCCGCGCCGCCCGCCCGCCCGCCTGCCCGCCCGCGCCGCCCGCCCGCGCCGCCCGCCCGCCCGCGCCGCCCGCCCGCCCCCCCGCGCCGCCCGCCCGCCCGCCCGCCCGCCCGCGCCGCCCGCCCGCCCGCGCCGCCCGCCCACGCCGCCCGCCCGCGCCGCCCGCCCGCCCGCCCGCCCGCCCGCCCGCGCCGCCCGCCCGCCCGCGCCGCCCGCCCCGCCCGCGCCGCCCGCCCGCCCGCGCCGCCCGCGCCGCCCGCCCGCCCGCGCCGCCCGCGCCGCCCGTGACGCGCCGTGACGCGGCGAGCGCGCGATCAATGGGCGCGAGGGCGGCACGCTGCCATAGTGCTGAGCCAACACCGTCGTTGCCCGGGAGGCCCTAGGGCTCGGGAACCGATGGTGCCGGATTTTCGTATGTGATAGAGTGAGAGAGTGAGTGAGGGAGAGAGAGTGAGTGAGAGTGGGTGAGAGAGTGAGTGAGAGTGGGTGAGAGAGTGAGTGAGAGTGGGTGAGAGAGTGAGTGAGAGTGGGTGAGAGAGTGAGTGAGAGTGGGTGAGAGAGAGAGTGAGAGTGTGTGAGAGAGTGAGTGAGCGTGGGTGAGAGAGTGAGAGTGGGTGAGAGAGTGAGAGTGAGTGAGAGAGTGAGAGTGGGTGAGAGAATGAGAGTGGGTGAGAGAGTGAGTGAGTATGAGTGAATGAGTGCATGGGAGTGAGTGAATTTGAGTGAGAGTGAGTATGAGACAGAGTCTTTCGTATTTCCGGGAGAATTGACGTTTTGGTCATTAGGCGCGTGAGTAGTGCATGCTTCTGTCGAGAGGTGATGGGGCTCCTCCCACCTGAAGCGTGGTGATCCAGCGCCGGCCAACTCGTCGGCTTGTTGCTTCCGGTATCTCCACAAACTGCTCACCGCTCGAACCGGAATAAACTCTAAACTCCCGACTGTCTCATTATTACTCGTATGGTAGTGTAGTGAATGAAAATGACTGAATCTCTGTAAGGGAAGACGAGAGCACAAGAATCACCAAGAGAAGACCGCGCTCTCTCCTCGACCCATTTATCAGGGTACTGCACCGACAAACGCTTCGTATTCATTGCAGAGACTACTGAACATTGCCCAATAGAGCTTACAACCTCTAGAATTATTTTCCGGACAGCAGCGTAATTTGTCTCAGCTATTTAGGTTGACAGAAGACCGTTACGTCGAAAATCCGCCTGTGGGAATCAGGGCCCTAGGACCTGTTCATCTGAAATGCTGCCGCGGCAAGAGTCCATCTACCTCCTGCATTCTCCAATGCTACCTCCACCACCACCACCACCACCACCATGTCATCTCCATTGTCTCCATCTCATTTCCATTGCCAACTGCACCACCATCACCAGTGCAACCACCATCAGTTGCACTAGGACCAGCACTTGCTCTCAACGGACACCTGCCTCTCCCCTCCAGAGACATCATCACGATCACCTCTACAAACACCTCCGTAACCACCTCTACCGTCACCTCCAACAGCTTTCATCTTCACCTCTGCCTGCACCACCACCACCACCACCACCACCACCACCACCACCACCTCCACTGCCGCGGCATTTGCTTGGTGTTAATTGAAGAAACCATTGTATGTACTTGTGAAATAAAGGAATTTTAAAGAAATTACATTTACAAAACCGGGGCCAAATTTGTACATTTTTACACGGATAGAGCAAAGGACGCTTGACACTGGTCGTGCAAACTCTCTATTTTCGGAAACGGCAAGAAAGTTACTAAATTACATTGATACATTTTCAAACATTGATAGATTTATTCCTTAATGAAATATGTTCTAAAAGATTATATCTTTAAATAGTCATGAATAATCTTTTGAAAAAACTGATAGTTTTTGCGTAATTTTTGTTTGAAGTTAAGGCAGTTAATAAAAAAACAACACAAAACATCTCCATTTTTTAATTTTTTTGCTGGAATAGACGAAAGGGCTCCTAAAAATGGGGAAGGTCTCCTTTTCATTGAACTCTTTTAATTTTAGAAGTATTGTATGTTATAAATGATGCGAAATGTGCTGTTGTGACACCACTAGTTGTAAGTATTCTTTTCTTGATGGAGAATAATTGCACACATTGAGTTATAGGGGTGTGACGATAACTGCAATTCTTAGATTCTGGCTTTTGTTTAACTATTCAGTGACACGGCTACAGCTTATCCCACAGCATTCATGGTAACAAACAAAGTTAGTAATACAAGAATTAACACATTCGCTGCCGTACGAAGCATAACGTAATGCTCATTGAATTGATCAGTATGGCTTTGAGCATCAACAGTTGATTCTCTTTCCTGATGAGTTTTAATATCCGCGGAGAGCAGCGTTCGCTCTCAAATCAGTGTTACGTTAAGGGGGCTTAAAATATACGGCTAATAACAATTGAATATAATTTTGGCGTGCACATAGCTGAATCGAGTGTTGATTCTCATGGCCTGCTATCTGGTAAAGATCCGATCTCTATCCTATAGACGAATAAAAAGATCTCGGCCAGAAGGTTTGTCATTTTCTTGATTATTGTGGCAGTCAACCTGACATTTTCAATCTTACTGATGACCTTGATCCACCGAAATTGTGAGTGGTTAGTACAGTACTTTTGTGTGTTAAAGCATATTCTTAGAGCACTTAATATGTTTCCTTCACAGTACAATGCATGAGAAATGACATCTATTATTGCGCATTACTTGCGTGCTATTCAAATTGCCCTGAAAACCTCATCGATCTTGTTCGTGCACATTGAAGTTCTGCCCGGGACTACTTCTTAGGTAGCCACTCCAGTATGTCCAGCAGCTCAAGGTATTGAATGGTGCGTTTGAAGGCACTCTGAGCTGTTTAGCAAGTAGTTAAAACTCTTCTACCTTCGTAAAAATAATTCTTAACTTCGTTGATGGCAAATATACAGTCAAAGACTGCTACTAGGACGCGTCCTTCAGATTTATTCGTAGGCACCGCCTCTACGGACACACACGTAGAAAGCGCAGCTACCTGCGAGTGGGGAAACTGACAGTAGTGTTACCGATTTATCGAAATTGTGAGTCCATTGCAGGGAAAATGGTGGCGTTAGAATTTCATTGCACGTAGCTTTTTGCGCAGAATTGCTTCGTAAGGCAGAAGAAAAAATGGTTGCCGCGACAGAAAACACGACATTTTAATAGCAATTTGTATTAAAGAAAGAAAGAAAGTAAGTAATTTTAAATTAATCTGTTTGACTAACAAATGAAATTTCGGTCAAATAAATTCGGTCAAAATCATCAAAAAAGTTCGGTCGGATAAATAGAAATACAGTTGAACCTCTTCATTATTAGTAAAAACGTATCATCAAGTTCTAGAAAATGATAATTGTTCAATTTATTTGTAGTCATTAGGCAATTCTGAGATGATTGTATGCGATATTAATTGCCCCAACTAACCATAACTGACTCATTTTTATTAAAAAATATCATTGGAATTTGTATGGATTTTGTTGCGAAGAACAAATTATGCAATGTGCAAAAATTAACCCGAAAAACAATGTAAATGAAAAGTGATGGAATGAAATGAATGAATAAATGGAGTGAAATAAAGAAATAAGTAAATAAATACTTATAAATAAGATTTTAAAAAAGTGAATGAAGTTAATAAAACGAAACCAATATATTTCACAAACTGATCCGGCAGTATATTTTATTACATTCTAAATGTTGAAAACAATATTAAATGAACGGACGGATGAATAAGTAAAGGGAATCGAACGAACGACTGAACGAATTAATGGAGAAGTAAAATGCATAAAGAATGACCAATACTAATGAAGTGACGGCATGAAAATAATGATTAGCTGCGTACGGCCTCTCCGTAAAAATGTCGGAGGTGCCGTAATTTGCGTCCAGCAACGAGCCATGCAGGGCCACGGCGGTGAATCGGGGCGTGTGTGGTTTCCAAACGCATGTCGCCCCGGAGAGGAGGCGGCTGACGGGGGGACCGCGCCCTTCCGCGAAATGCAGCGTGGGACGACGAGGGCGGTGGCGGTGGCGGCGGCAGCGCGGACGAGGACGAGGACGAGGACGAGGACGGGGACGGGGACCATGGCGACGATGCGTCGCGAAAGCCGCGGGGCCTAACTTCCTGCGACTGGGCAAAGTGTCCTTCTGCGTTCCCCGTTTGCCGGAATTATAACTCCAATGTATTCAAATTTCATGGCGGCGTTGGAAAGTTGGGCTTCGGGCCGCCGTTAACTCTTCAATTACGGGTTTCTTGCACGCAGAACGGTGGCGCAGCCTCGCCCAGCGGCCGAGGCGCTGGAGAAAGGGGGGGGGGGAGGGGGTATGAGGAGCTCGGGGGCGGGTGAAACTCGCTAGAGCTGAGCTTTTTCTGGGAAAGGCGGTTTGGGATTAGTGCTCCGACGTCCGCACTAGGATAAAAGCTGAGGAGGCTGAGGACATGGGAACATATAAGAGGATGTATTTTGACTAGAAATGTGGATACAAGAGCTTCAATGCAATATTTGAAGTCGATAGAGCAACAGTATCAAATTATCAATATATGGATGTTATTTGATTTCGATGCTTGCTATATCAATTCGCATCGAAAACGTGAATTCATAAAAATAATGAACTGTACTTAACATTCAAAGACATTTTGGAATATTATATGGCATAAATAAGGGGTATAAAATGTTCATTTTTCTTCCTTAAGTTAAAAAAGACAGTATAAAATTTAGTGGAGGCTTATGTCTACCTTTAGAAATTTAGAAGTATGATCACATTTACAATTATTTTAGCATTAATTCGCATTGAGTTCTTTGATTGCAATGTCACAGTCAATGTTGTGTTGGCAATGAAGAATGAGGGACGCAGAAATATTCTTTGAATCCAAATGTGAATATCAGTTACAACTAGATACAAAGCGTAGTCGAGAAAAAGGGGTGAAAATATAGATTCATGGAAATCGAGAATAATATAAAGCAGATGAAGTGAAATGGATATATTCTTGAATGCAGTCACTAAGCTGATATGTAAACGTTTCGCTAAACTTTAGATAGTGTCTCAGAACAAAAATCAGCTAAGTGACATACCAAAATGGATGAAAAGACACTTAAAGTTAAATTTAATCTAACCAAAAAGGTGAGTTGTACTTAAGATATACCTTCATGTTAGTACTATATATGCACAGCAGATACTAAGTCAAAATTCTTACTTCATATTTTCTTTCAAAAACACTTATCTTTTTTAAAATAAATCTCATTGCAAAACCAGAAAAAATACAGACATGTTGCAGTCACCGAGAAATCTCATGACGTGAAATCAGGATGATTAAAAGAAATATTAAGATGAAATTAAACAGCTTAACAAAATAAGTCGAGTTCCTATCGTTCACATTATAGTAATGTTTTAAGTCTGAAAATTCATGTACAGGATTCGCTCAAATAAAACATATTGATCTACCTTAAAATTTAGTCTGAAAGATAGTAACATCTCACAAAGGGAGGGACAAAGACTCTCTTAATGTCTCTCTATCGCTCATTGTGTCTCCCCATTATCTCTGTCTCTGTCTGTCTATATCTCTGTCTTGTCTCTGTCTGTCTGTCCCTCTGTCTGTTTGTATGTTTCTCTGTCTGTCTATCTGTCTGTCTAGCTGTCTGTCTGCCTCTGTGTCTGTCTGCCTGCCTCTCTGTCTGTCTCTCTGTATGTCTCTTTGTCTGTGTGTCTCTGTCTGTCTGCCTCTCAGTCTGTCAGTCCCTCTGTCTTTCTGTCTCTACCACACGGCCTCATGTCTGCAATTTAGTTCGTACTCGGTCATCCACAGACTTCTTGAGGTGTCAGTAATCGTAGACAATGGGGGAATCATCCAACGCTCAGCTTTCAAGAGGTGATGTACGGGCACCCGTTTGGGTGTATTGGCCTCTGGGATTTGCAACCAGGCAGTGGCATCGTCCAATGAAGCTACTTTGCTGGATTCGAAAATTCGCCGCCGTCTGTATGAAATGAACATAGGATCCTCCTCCATGTCCAGAAAGCTTGTTGCTAGCGCCCGCCTGCATACGGTGAAGGCAAAACCGATGTGAATGCGAAAATGGAGATCATATAGATACGCCAGGGCTGCGAAATCTGATTAAAAGAGCGTTCGAATAGACTAAATCAAAAAAATAGAGTTACAAGGTAATGAGAACCGCAACATTGCGGCCGAGATAAAATAAAATGAAATACGAATATGGATAAACTGAGAATTATGGTGACGTCAACGCGCAGAGAAGGCGAAATAATATAGGTAGCGCATACACATGAGAGAAATATATTAAATTCCAGATCGAAGCGGTGGTGGTTGAAATTGTGAACACATCAAAGGGTCGAAAATTGGACTCTGCCAGCTAGCAAGATGAATGAGACAAATGTACTGAGCCGAAACAGGAATAAGACGATAATGATGACGATAATGGATCAGAATTTCCCCTTGAATGTCATTGAGAAGGGATTTACTTCTCAGAAAGTGAATTAAACTGAACTGAAATACGACGGTGAAAAGAGGCTGATGTATGGAAGTAGAATAAACAGCAACATTACGATAGTATGTACATGTATGAAATGAAATGCGGGAAAATCAGTAAACATTGAAATGTACTTATTTGGTTGTTTATTTATTTAAACAAATATTTATGTCGTAAATGGTTATAGGTTTTCTAACTGATGTAACAAATGGATTCCATAAAACCGTGAACTATAACAACTTGGCGTCGCAGCAAATTACATAAACGTACATTGAATACACTAATGGATTATTCTTCTGTTTGATGGAAATATCCCGAATACACAAGCCTTTACTAGAATATTGCTTGCATGACCCATTGAATATAAAATATAGTGACTATTGTTTGAAAGGGTTTTGTATTGTGGTAGTTGTTTGAACGGTTTCATTCAGTATCGTCACGAAATATGGCCAGTTTTACCTCACTATGAAATTATAGTTTTCTCCTTCTTAATTTTCGGTTAACTCACCAGAAGACACACAAAGTATGTTGGCAACTTATTACAGTATCCCTGATCTGCAAATCTTGTTGTAGATTTCCTTCAAAGATAAAATCACAACGGAAGGTGGAAGGCATATTATTTGAGGATGAGGAGACTATTGCTCTGCCGGAAGGATGAAAGTGGAGAAGGAAGGATCGCTGTCATTGGCCCATTGTTTAGCGCGCTGCTGTGCCAAACGCCTGGAAATCATCAGGAAATCCAGAAAACCCGCCCAATATACCACATGACGTTTGAACTTCATCCTAGCAGGTGACACAAACCAACGGCATATACACATACTTCCCATCCACATAAATTGCCTCGTTTATGGAGGTATCTCAGAATATAATAATAATAATAATAATAATAATAATAATAATAATAATAATAATAATAATAATAATAATAATAATAATAATAATAATAATAATAATGCCATTATTAATGGCGAGACTCAGGCCATAGGGCCTGCTCTTCCGCCTAACCACTGAATTTACATACATTTAGAGTAGTAACATTTTAAGAGGGGAGGACAAGCTGTACATTTACGTCTGGGAGAACAAATCTAGGGACCATCCCGGCATACGGCTTAAGCGATTGAGTGCAGAATATATATTACTCTATTCTAGAGCATGTTGGAGGATCAAAGTTGATCCCTTTTTGCCACTGACACATTTCCCACTTGTGGTGAGACACATTATACAACGAAGTAAGATATGTGATAGTCGCCTCTTATTGCTAGGTAATTCATTTTGGATTGGACAGATATTCTGACTTGGATCGTTACCCTGCAAAACACCAGTGCTAGATGAAAATCCTGCCCATTATACGACATTTAGCACTAATGGGGCAACTCCGTTATATAAAATTCCTCACGACATATCCATGTAGCAAAATTGTGTGCATATGCCCTAGACGTTCGTAACATTTTCTTCTGAGACACCTGTAGTAATCTTGGAAAGACAAAATCCCATAAAATTAAACTACAAAATTGTCACCCTTAGATTCATCAATGACGATTGGAAGATGTGATTTGCGACGTACCTATCTTGCGCGTGTCGAAAATCCATGGGACCTCCCAACCAGACACGCTGCTGCAGCGGCAACGCGTGGGCCAGAGGATACAGAACGAATAGGTTACTTCAATGCTGTCCGGGTGACGCCGCGTCGTTGGCAGATAGGCCGACGTTTCGCCTGTCCTGTTGCAGGCTTCTTCAGGGTAGTCACAATAAAGTTCCTCCTCCGGTGTTGTATCTTTTTCAGCTCAGGTAACGCGAGTACGCCGTGATTGGCGGAGAGGTCCCTCTGATTGGCTCGCGGTCTGGGCCAACCCGGGACTGGCACCCGTCCTAGAAATCGGACGGAGGAGAACTGTCCCCGCGCCGTCAGGAAACGGTGGAAAAATACAGAACGAATAGGGTCGAGGCACTATCGACCGGGTGAAGTGTCGTGGGTTTCTGAAAGACGTGTGTTCCTGCTGTAAGACGGGACGCGTCACGGCGCGACAAGGCGCGAGGGGCGCCGTGCCCGGCGGCGGCGGCGAGAGCTGCCGCTGGGGGCGGGGCCGTGCCGCGGGTACGAGCTTCGTACATGGAGCGCCATTCAATTTCTGCTCGCCCGGCAACGCGCGCGCTGGGCCGCGCTGGGCGCAGCGGCGCGGCGGGGGGCGGGGCGCGGGGCGCGGAGCGGCGGGCTCCCAGCGGGGCGGTAACCAGGGTGGGACGTTCGCTCTTTCCCGTCTCCTCTCCTCCTCCCTTCCTCCTTCCTCCCCGGCGTTTTCCGGCGCCGATCCCGTCCTCTCGCGCGTCTCTTCCCGCTCGGCGTTCGTTCACTTGCGCTCCCCGCCGCGTCCGCTCGCGCGCGCGCGCCGCCGCCGCCGCCGCCGCCGCCGCCTGTATGAATAAAGAATGGGTGGCGCTGTAATCATTCGAAAAAAAATGATATCCGGGTTGCGAATCGAACGCGCGGCGCCGCTCGTTGCGGCGTTTGTCATCGGCCGCAATTGGCCGCGGCCCGTCCGGCTCTGGCGCCCGAATTGCCAATCCATTGTGCGGCATCGGCGCCACGCCCCCCGCGCGCCGCCCCGCCCCACCCCCGCCCTCGGAGTGGAGGCGTCCCGGTGCACCCCCACGCACGCCCCTCCCTTGCGTCCCGCTCGCTCGGTTTTGCACTCGCCGCTCCGGCTCTCTTTACCCCGTCCCCTTTATACGATCTCCGACTCGCTCCCTTTAGCCCCTCTCTCTACTGCCTCTCGCTTTTGCATCACACCTCTTCTCCGGTACTTCTATCCCTCCTTCTGCTCTACGTCCTGCTTTCCCAACCCTGTCTGCCCCCCAAACGTCTACTCCACTCCCTTCATCTCCACACCAAAAAACGAACCGTTGAAGTATACCAGACCCATGATACTGTAACAAGTTTCCTTGTTACAGTATCACGGATCTGGTATACTCTAACGGTTCTTTTTTTCGGTGCATTTCCTTCCTGCGCTGCTTCTTCTAGCTCTGTCATTTCTGCCCCGCTCCCTCCTGCTCAGCGCCCTTCTTCACCGGCCTCATCTCCGCCCTCTTCTCCGCTTCTCTTCCTCCGCCCCTCCTGCCCCGCCCCTCTTAACCCGCCCCTCCAGCCCCGCTCATTCTTCTATCGTCCACTCCGCGACCTACTCCGCTAGACGCCACGTCCGTCTCCGTTCCTATTCTCCCTCTCCCACCAGCCCGTTCGCTTCACGCTTGCTCCCCCCCCCCGTCCGCGTTCCGCCGGGCAGTGCGGCCCCGCCTCGCACCCTGGTATTGTCCTCGCTCGCGGTGTCCGCTGGGAACGCGCCCCCACATGCACGCGCGCGCGGGCAAACACGGCGCACGGCGCAGGGCCCACGGGGCGTGGCGCCCGTCCGCTACGCCAAATGCGCGGCCCGGCTCAGGCGAGCGCCGGAGCTCACGTGGGCACTCCCTCATTCGGCCTCGACTTTTGCTTACTAAGTCTCTCGCTGGCTTATTTGCTCTCGCATTTGCTTACTCTCTCGTTCACTTGCGTTGTTATTTACTCAATCAATAACTATCAAAAATAATGTCATTTACAGTGCATTTACATTACATTCACATACATGCTCTCTGAAGTCTTCCTTCATTTTGTCGCTCGCTCATTCTTTCAATTTCTCCTTCATTCACCCACTTACTTTTGCTCGACTTACTTACCACTTACTTACTACTTACTTACTCGACTTTTCCTTACTAAGTCTCTCGCTGGCTTAGTTGCACTCGCATTTGCTTACTCTCTCGTTCACTTGCGTTGTTATTTACTCAATCAATAACTATCAAAAATAATGTCATTTACAGTGCATTTACATTACATTCACATACATGCTCCCTGAAGTCTTCCTTCATTTTGTCGCTCGCTCATTCTTTCATTTTCTCCTTCATTCACCCACTTAGCCATTCATTCTTCCATTCACCCAATCACTGGTCCACTCACTGTCACATTCATTCTGTCACTCGCTCACTATAATTCGCTCACTGACTCACTGACTGTCACACGCTGACCCACTCACGTATTCTCCTACTCATCATTCACTCGCACATTTATTCACTCACTCTCTCAGTTATTAATTCACACATTCACTCGATCTTTCATTCATCACTCAAAGTCACTCATTGACCCTCTCTCTCTTATGAACTTATTCAGTAAATCACAGATACATTTTCCCTCTTACTTATTTGTACTCTCTGTCAGTCATTCATTCATTCATTCTATCATTCAAAACAGTTATTCAAGGGACTCTCCCCAGTGAAATAACTCGTTCATCCAGCCAACTAATTAACTTGCGTATTCATTATTGTATGTATTCGATCTCTCAGCTTATTAAGGCATCTCCGTATCAACACAGTCACAAAAGAGTTCACGTTTTTATTTACCCTGCGCTCCTCTCAACACATTTTGACTTACGCTCACACACAATCGTTCACTCTGGTGTATATCCGTACACAAATGCTAACGCATATGCACAGACCCATTCACTCACTCTGTTTAGACGCAGTATTAATTCACTCAAACAATTATTCATTTACGTGTGTTACTTTTAACTACCTTTATAAAATTGAGAACTCATGTGCAACTTCTTCGTGTATTCCATTTCGTGGCATTCATTTCCCTTTTCTAGTTCTCACTACATGCTTGGGCATATTCCCTTTCCTGTGCATTGGGCATTATTTCCCCTTTGTGTACTTGACTGTGTACGCTCTTGGGCTTACTGATGTCATGCATTTCCTCACGCATTACAGCCCACTTGCAGTCCCCCCTCATTATCGTAACAAGCCATTTACAGGTCTCTGGAGTAAAGCCTTTGCTTTTGTTCACTGTATTCTCCTTGCTGTCCTTATTCTCCCTGCGTTTTAAACTTTTGAACCCTATAGTTGAGGCACAAAGTGCTGGTGTGAACCAGTGAGGACACTTCTATCTTCTGTTGGCTACTTTCTGCATGATCCTGTGATTCTTCGCCTGAACAGTAGCATTTCTTCGTTTACGGTATTGAGAGTTCTATCCTATTCTTTTCTACTGCCCAACAGTTTAATCATGCGCTAACTACATTTTTTCTTAAAACTACATAAAACATGTATATGTATTCAGATCTATACGTGTGGCTTGGTTAACATTTTACGTTGGGAACAAACACGAATTAAATTTATACAAAAATACAGTGATAATTAACGATCAAAAATTCAGCAAAAATCCTGCTCAGGGAAACCACACAAAACGATTTTCCTAAAGTTAGCAAGCATATTTTTTCAAGAACAGCAAATAAAACATTCATTTAATATTGCAACATAATAAATATTTTGACAAATATGTATATTTATGTGTTATAATAAGACCACAGGAGCCTTCAACCTCGCTAAATGCCTTATTGATCGGTAAACTTCGGAATTTAGAGAGTTTAAAGACGCTTTTTATGTGAAGCGATGCACGACATTCGTCGTGATATAATAGTTTACTCAACATTGCAAAGTTAACCGACCTGGAAATTATATTTCACATTTAACATTCTATTTAGTACATTCAGTTTTGGCGAGCACAAATATTTTTACGGGAACGCGTAGGGAGAGACGTGTATTATCCGTTCGTGACTTTTTGACGGGTGAAGTGAAACGCTGGGGATTCAGTGAAAGAAAAATGCCGAATCTGTTTTGAAGGTATTGCCGCGTCGGTCGCCGAAAAGGTGGCACAGTCATTTTTCACAATTTTCAGCTGAGAGAAAAAGTTGGTTTGACGTCCCATACGTTTGAATAAAACGTCGCGACCAATACCTTCATATTGACGTTTTCTTCTTCCCAAACGTCACACGCATTCGTTATTACTGGACACATTAAATAGGATTCAGCACGTTCGATATTATAAACAATTCAATGGGTTACTTCAGCGAACGAGATTGTGGATAAATATACTCTTTTAAACAATTTAAATCAAATCTTCGAGTCAATGTGTTAGGTCGGGATGCGAAGTACCAGCAATTTATAAAGCATTTTTATCAAATAATATCGAAATGTGTCGCTTAAAACTACTTTTTACTCAAAAGAAAGTGCGAAGCGCTGATGTAGGTATTTTACGTGAGTGTTCCTTTCCTGAGGGAGTATATTTTACTTTACTCTTAAGTGTGAATAAATTAACTTTTGTCCGTGTATTGTGTTTCAATGCTAATGCCTGAATATAAAGATTTTAGGGGGAAAATATGAAGAAGTCTCATCATTTATTCTTCTGTTGGTCACATTTATTATGTGGAATACATTGATCAAATGCAAGATAATATTTTACATTTGTTATAGACTTAATGTATTTGGTTGTATACGTAATATACTTTTTATTCATAACAGTAGACGTACTTCGAACTTTATCCCTGTTGCACTCTTCCTGATAATTGTTATTAATATAATGTCGACCTATGTGAAGGGTGAAGGGAAACGCTGGGGATTCAGTGAAAGGAAAACACCGAATCTGTTTTGAAGGTTTTGCCGCGCCGCATCGTTGAAATTGAAGAACTGTAAACACGTTAATCGTTTTCCCAGTTGTGTGTGTGTGTCGTCGTACATGCGTGAGAGAGAGGGAGAGGGGAATATAAGATATTTTTTTATGTGTGTAATGAATGTTAACATTAAGTTGTTCCGACCCAGTTGACGGACATTTGAAGAAGAAGAAAAAGAGGAGGAGAGGGAAGAAGAAGAGGAGGATGGAAAAAAATGGAAGAAGAAGGGGAGGAAGAAGAAAAAGAAAAGCTGGGGGTAACGGGAGTTATTTTTGCACTGTATCTTAATTTTTTTTTTTTTTTGGAAAAGTTTCGTACCTTTAGTCGACTATCAACTCCCAGAAAGAATTCTCTTTCTTTCTACCCTCGGTTCTCTTCCTCTTCATCACATCAACGCCCGAATGGTATGACGTGGGATGGGCCTATGCTTTCTGGAGGGTGCCGGAAGAAAAGTTCGACTTCTAACAAGTGCCCTTAAGCCGATTACACGGGCTCGCCTGTTCATATTTAATTGTTGAACATAAAAATGCAATGCGTTGTAGGTGCGGAGGATGGGGGCTCCTTTGAAAGGAGTTTCGTTGTCTGTAACATTCCCATTTACAGAATCTTCCGCATCACTCTGGTGGAAAATGTATCGAACAAAGAAGCGCCGAGAAGTTGCGCCGACGGGAAGAGTTTCTGCCGCTTTGCCCACAGTATTCATTAATTTTCATTCCTAATTTCATTATGGATCTTGTTTCGTTAAGTTTTCATAATTGTCTCAAGGAGGCATTCGCTTTCTGCATGTATTTCCCCGCGGGATCGCGGCGCCGCTGGCTCCCCGGGTGACGGGGGTGCAGGAGGGGCCGCAGCGGGCGCAACAAAGGACGGGGAGGGGAACGGGGAGGGCGGGGAGGCGCGAGGCGCCTGGGGACGAGTCGAGGAATGAGGACGCGAGGGCAGGTCGCCGGGGGCGCCTCTGGGGAGGAGGACTGCGTACACCTTGCTTCCGCCGCGGTGCCCCGGCCCCCCCGCCCCCGCGCCCCAAAGGGCCCGCGCCCCCTCGGGCGCCCGTGGTCCGCAGCGGCAACTGCGGCGAGCCGCGAGAGCGCGTGATTGCCCCGTGGACGCCGCGCGGGGGCGGGCGAGCGGCCAGCGGCTCCTCAGGCTGTTCGCACGCCAACTGCACCTCCGACGGGATTCCTATTTACGTCCTTTGGCACCAAATGCAAGTGCCGCTCATCTTTTACTAAACTTTTTTTTGAAAATTTTTATTTATTTAGCAACAGGCTAAAAGCCCAATACAAAAGAATAAAAAGTATACAGTATAGTACAAAGGATTAAAAATGGTTATAATATACATAACATGTTGACATATAAAGGTGATAACGGTGAATATTTAATTTAATACACTTCATACAAATATGCGGATCTTGCACGACGTTTGAATATACGAAGCGATGTTAGAGACAATGAAGGACAAGACGCATCATTTCCCATTCGTAACAATCTAGACACAGGAGAATAAAATCCATACGATGTTCTATGAACTGGAACATTAAATAATCGATTCCTTCGGAGATGCCGATTGGGTTCATTAAAAACAAAAAAATGCAGATAGTTCAGGACAGATAAACAGGCCGTTTACAACCTTATATAAAACGCACGCATCGTTATAATTTCTTATAATAATTCTTATTAAACTTGAGCCGATCGCGCCGGAGCGCCTCCCTACTCTCCCGACGCCCTAGCTTGGAGTTGTCACACTGGCGGCACGTAGTACCGTGACCCGCGAAAGGATATTAGTCAAATGCGAAAGTCCCTTACATCCATGTCGGGCGACAACATTGCGCGCCTAGCGCACGCGCCTTGACGGTGTGAACACCCCCTGAATGTAAAAATAGGTGAAGTTTAGATTTTAGAATTTTTTTATAGTCAATTCAGAAATTCAAAATCATCGCCATGTGTTTTTTTAAAATTGAATTTGCCTTATTTTACGTGGCGAGACTCGGGCCATCAGGCCCGCTCTTCCCTCTGACCACGCAAATTTCGCTACGCTCCTTTCACCAACTAGCAGAGGAAGGAGGTATTTCTTGGGCGAGAAACAGGCGATTTTGAATTTAGCTCAGAGGCGTCATTTAGGCTTCAGGATCTTTTACATGCAAGTAAATCTACTAACATGGGACAGCCGGCTTTACTTCCCCTCCGAAGGAACGCGTTCGAAGGATTTTGTCGCCCTAAAAATCCACGGCTTCGATCGGGTTTGAACCCGTGTTTCATTGCGTTATGCTTGGTGCGGCCTGATACCACGCATGATTCCATTCGCCTGCCCCCCCCCCCGTTTCTTACTGCGCGGCAGTCTGCCGAGATCAACAGCACGGGGTCACGTGTGGAAAGTGCAAGTAATGGCAATATGGCCCGGAACCATATTAAAGGTTTTTGTTGTGGCCCTTGAGGCCTTGCAAGTGTGACACATCTGGTCTAACTCAACAAGCAGCGGGTAGAGCTGGGTCAGAGGACGCAACTGGGCCATCAAGTATCCTGTATATACACGTCCCCCCCCCGACTGTTTTCAGCCGTCTGGTTACTTTCACAAGTATCCCCACGCACCGATCACCCCTTATGCGTTATCCACAGTCTAGCTGTATCGCGTACTTGTGCACAGCAGTCCAAACCTCAACGCTAAGAGGTCGGTTAGTAAACCGTTAAATATAATGTGGAATTGTGGAATGATTTCGAACAATAAATCGTTTACGTTTCATTTGTTGTTTTGTGTCCCTGTTAGCCAAGAGGAATCGTCAAACGCGGATTTCTCGTTGTATTTTTTTCATGTGCTCCTTTTCTCCTCATGGATTCATTCGATTAAAATTTATTCTGTGAGCATATTTCTCAGACGCGTGATTTTCAGATGCATGTTTTCCAAATGGGGGTTTTCCAGATGCAAATTTTGTAGATGCAAATTGTAGATTTTGTAGATGTGGGTTCTGCGGATGCTGAATCTGCAGATGCGAGTTTTGGAGATCCAGGTTTTTGGGATATTTGTAGTGATTACTTGTGTATTGATTGCTCAAATCATGACTTATGTACTAATTGTTCTCCGTCCGAACCTTTGAAAAACGGAAATTCACTTTCTCAGTAGGGTCTCATTTTTCATTCGTAATAGTACCAAGATTATTCACATGAGATATTCAGACAATGTTTGCACATGAATAAATTTTCCACTGGCGCCTGATAAATTGTAAAGTGTCATTTAGGTGTAGACTTTTATCTAATAAGTGTCAGCTTTTGCTTATATTGATAACTATTCAGGTGTCCTGACTATTATGAGTCACTTTATGAGCAAGGCATTGTGAAATTTTCAGAGTGAAAAACAATTCCGTTTCAATTGCATATTGACTATTGCTCTATTAACCATCTAATAAAATTTCCAATATAATGTTCGATTGTTTCTGGAATATGTGTTTCGTATATATGTTTAATATAAGTGGTATTGGTGGCCTCGGCCTAATTATTCTTCACAGAGTTCATTTTTATGTCTTGCTCGGCTGTTCCATCTCGAATACGGTATGGGAGGCACAATTGAGTTAGTCTGCGTAAGTGAAACTCCTGGGGGTGCGGAGAATTGACCTGCGAATTTTCGCCCTCTTCGTTCGTGTGTTGCACGTTCAAATGGAAATTCGGAAGGATTCGTTTTAAATTGCGTTTTCTATTTTTCCATTACTACCTTTAACACGCGTTTTTTCTTCTTTTGTGAGCAATTTTATCTTGTAAATTCAATCTGCACCATTCACTCGAGCGTTTCCATGCAACGCACCGCTGATAGTAAAGGGACTAAATCCAATTCACACAATACATTCACCAATGTATTCGGAATAATTCGATTTGTAAGAGTATGTTAGTAACTACATAGTCATGCATACTTCCCCTATATTTTGTACATATCATAGTTTTCTAAAAAATTCAGTCGCACCTTCATATATTAAATCTGACTGTTCCTTCTATAATATTCAATATACAGAACGATACACAGAAATAATTATGCAATGTTTGCAAATGCTTGTAAACAATTTTGGAAAATTGGGTAAAATCTAAAATTCAACAATAAACAATTAAGAAATGTTTTAATCATTCATACCACATGTTAATGAAAAATAACATGAAATTAATGCTGCATACGTACCTGACCAATTAATTGCATTGAAATTCTAAAAAAATCATATATCATGTTGAAAATATGATACATACCGTTCAAAGTACTGTTCACACTAAAAGAGTTCAAAATACTGTACACATAAACACGAATATCTACTGTTTGCCAGATATGGTATCTACGGTATAGCAACGAATAGAGATAGTTGTGGGAGAACTGCAAAGGTCGGGAAAAGTCCCGCGAAGTCTGTGCATAAGGATACATTAAATATGTGAGTTAACGGGTATGTAATGGGGGGCGTGCAAGTCTTAAACGAACAATCCGAAAATTCATCTGAACCGAATGTCGAGTCGAATATTTATTTTTAATCTGCCGATTATTTTCAGAATATCATTGGAAGAAGTTTCGGAAAAGAACATCCTGTCGAAATTTTTTTGGGAAACGTCTGATGCTGAATTTTTGGGCTGAAGACCATAGTAAGATCGGCAGCTATTCTCGAAAAGTTTTGGTTAAAGAGGCTAGCCACTATTGCCAGATCGTTCACATTTCTATCGTTCCTTTTTACACGTAAACCAACATTCTCTACAAGGTTTCTAGTTGATTTGGTCGGTGTTTTTTACTATATTCCACTTTGCTTTTGTTTTATTATTTGAGTTCCTGCCGAGTTCCAAATATCCTGCCGTGTGACTTGTCTTAACAATGTAATTTGTATTATTTTTAAAGTAGAGGAGGAAACCTTGAGATACGTTATGATGCTTAGGAATGAGAGAAAGAATTCGTTCGTTTTTACATGATTCCTAATTCCTTGTGTTATCCAAGAATTGCTTGTCCGTGAAATATTTAATTTTGTTTTTTGAAGAAGAAAACAAGTCTTGAAATGAAAGCGTTAAAAAAATAATTGTATTTATCGTTTGTATCAACAGTATTTTAAACCTCGTCCCATGGATCTTGCAGCAAGTAATTGATGAAAAATTTTATTTTATTTTTAGTAAAAAATCTACTCATACGTGTATTATTTATTGTGTCAGTGTTCGCATTTCTTATAATGGTAATAATTTGTCTATCGTGATCACTGTATCCCAAATCTTTGGTTTCATTTTCATATCGATTAGTGGTTAGTGCTTCATCCGCAATTCACTCATTAGTATATTCTACACGAACTGCGCTAGTCTCAGTAACACTAGAAACTCCTGTTTAACTTCGGGTTGCAGTTTATCTCCTACACTTGCCATCACAAAAAAAACACTAAATTCGAATTTGATGTCGAAAATAGGCACGGACAGATTATAACCAGTTATTTATCGTTATGTTTTTTTGTTATTTATTCGTTAAAATATAATCCGTCTCTCACGTTTCGCGCGGTGCGGCTCCTACGTCGTGGGTACCGCCCACACTACGGCATTAGGTCGCTGAGTTAGGAACAAGCGTTCCAAACTGGGACCTTCGAACATACTTCACTGTGCCACACCCATCATGGGATATAACAGCAAGTCCAGCGACAGAAAGCCCCGACCATTCTACGAAGGCTACCCGGAAACTGCGCGGCCAAGTTCTCGGCAGGAAACTCCGTCTAGCAGCACACCCGAATACGTCACGTGACCCCGCGCTAGACCTAGGATCGCCTCTCAGCAACTAGCTCCTCGTCTGGCTCCTGATCCGTCACCTTCTGCCTCGGGACACTTCATGGTTGGCCACTGCGGTCACTGCTCAGTACTCGACTGTCTCAGAAAGCAGAGTGAGAGGATTCCTCACGGGCACTTTCTACTAAATATCGTCATTCATTTGTTTCTTGCTAACCGAGAGGTGGAGGGCCGGAACATTCAATTTCCAAGGTCTCTGGTCACACTTCCAGGCCACGATGTGATGTTACAATATTTCTATAGGTAGTATATAATGTAGCAAAAAACGAAGATACCCCTTTTGGTAACAATATTAACAATTTCTACTTATTCTCTAGCAATTTATATTTCGAATATCTGTACCTGTATAACTTCATTCAATAAATTTCACATGAAATGACATTAGACTTGTAATCTCAGTAAAAGTGATGAACATGAGCACCTGATTAGATACATTCCAGTACAAACCTTTAGGCGTAATGCGATTATTTAAATTGTTGTTCGACAGCTGAGGTATAGAGATGTTTTATTTATTTTCTATTTGTTTATTTCGCATTGAAAAAGGAGAAACTGTGAGCCGGATGAAAACATTATTTCATGTTCAGTTTCAAAGAAAGGTGCCATCACAACATTTCTTCAACCTATCAAGGGGAACGAAATACGTTGAAGGTCGGGTGACAAATGTATGTACAGGAATATTTTTCTAGCATTATATCACATATTATGTCAATAATATCATTTTCTATATCTATAATAATTATTTTGTCAAATAATTATCAATAATAATTTAATAATAATATAAATACTTCATAAATTATCAATAATTATTATATCCAATAATTGTACTTTGTATTATATAAAATTTGCCATTGTGAAAATTGCTAAAAAGTAGAAGTATAAGATTTCTCTGAAAGTGTGAGGCTATTAAAAAATCTCTCAAGCTTTATACTCCTCCATATAAACTTTTTCAATTTCATCAATATGATACTTATAAAACAATATTTCTAATTTTGTATTGTTAGTTAATACCTCTCTTGTACAGACATTTATTTATCATGTAATTTACTTATTGTTTATAAAACATGAATGCCAAGGGTGGTGCATCAGTGAGAGAGTACATTTGACTGAACGCAATACGTAGGCATAGAAAAAGCCTTGGATTTTCCACGGAGAGAGCGCAGAGTTCATTTGCTATGGCCATAAACAGTGACTCATAATGACAACATTAATTATTTGCATTATTGAATTTTCTGTAGCATGTATTATTAGGGAGCAATTTATTCATAGATGTATCCGTCCGTCCATAACTTCGCCCGCTAACAAACCACGCAACAGGGCTTGCGTAATATTTGACGCCTGGCTTACGCTCTAAAATTCGCGCTACAATTCCAATTTTGGTCGTGGGAGGTCGTTTAATACGGGTTGTTTACTTGACGAACTGCAACGTAATATCAGCGTTCAGCCTCCCGCAGCCGCGTGGTCGTGATTTCGTTCACCGACGCGCGCGGGGCTGGGAAGTGAATGTGTCACGGAACTCGTAAAAAGCTCCAATTTCCTTAGCCGCTGACATTTCATGCGACAATGAGTCACTGTCCTAACATTTCATCGCGCCTGTTTACGCTCGTTAAAATCAATTATGTCTGGGCGGTGTATTGTGTAGTTTGCGCGACCGCCCAACCCGTTTATAAAGTGAGCGGTGAATAAAAGGCCTATAACTCAACTCCTTGAAACTTTACATATGTGCGTTTAAAACGTCCGATATTTTACGCCCATGTGTTTCTGAAGTACTTTGTAACGACTGGGGTTTGCGCGCGGTTAGTGTATGGGTCGGGGCAGGATAAATTGCGGAGTTCCTAACTTGCGTCGGATTTAGGTCAGTCAGGTTAGATGACAGTTCTGTAAATTCTCGACGAATAATCGTTTGATACATTTAGGTAATGTACGTTAGAACTATTTTCTACACGCTCGGCATGATAGAAATTATATTAAAAATTAATTTTATTTTCATTAAATAATTTATTTTATGCGAATTTAAAGTACATAATTTATTTTAGGTAAAATTTGTTGTAGAATAAGTGTAATAACATTTCGTAGATTTTTTAATTTGGTGTACCTTCATTTGAAAAGCATTTCCGTTTTCTAATGACGCAGTATATTATTTTTTGTGCGATCTCTTAACAATGTGTCCAATTTCTCTTGCACGAAAAAATTGAAAGGAAATAATACAACCTCCGGGTTAAAAGGACTAAAAACTACATAACACTGGCGGTTTTCAGAAGACAGAAGTGTTCTCAAGAGAAAAGAAGTGAAGAAGAGAAGTCACAGAAAAAAGTGATTCATATGTTTCCTTTACGAAAGAATGGTCTAAGGAAAACGAAGAGATTATCCACAGAGTACATAATCCATAGGTTAATATTTGACACTACGTAGTAGTGTAGAAGTACACAAATATTACACACTTGCTGAAACAATCATTGAATTTTTTCGTCTGTCTAATTTCGAATGTATCATAAATTAATAGAAAACTAAGCAGTCATTCCTCCAGCAATGTAAGAGGTGTCTGTGGTTTCTGATAAGTAGTCAGGAACTCTCCCGAGTTCCTGAATAATAAAACAAGATCAATAAAACGATATGCATGAACAATGAAATAGATTTTGATTGAGTGTCTGATTCTTCTTCACACCAGCGAAAGAATACAGGCGTTAAGTGGTCCTGGAATGGGAAGACGGGTAAAAGTAAACAAAAGCTGCTATGAAGGAGGAAAAGTGTTTGCCCATTGACTAGTTTCTTAATAAGCCTATTGGACCCATGACTAATTTCTTAATAAGCTACGATAAGTAAAATTCGTAAAATAAATGAATGGAAGAAAACTTGATAGTTTTTTATTAAGTGAAAAAAGGTTCCTATTTCATTGCTAATTAATTGAAACGATGTATCGTGTGGTAGGGTTTGCAGGCTGATTCACTATGTACTAGAAGAACAGTTGCCGATTGCAGCTCGGTGGGAGACGGGGCAGACCCTAAAACCTGCAACGAGAAAGAGAGTACTGGAAATTTGATGAACATATACGTATAAATGAATGAATGCAAGAACACAGTTATTGAATCGATGCAATGAATGCAAATGAGTGAATAAAATTCATACAAGCTACGGTGAATTTACTGATTTCAGAGCTTTTTATTTATAGATTTTCAGGTGAGAAAATGCAGCATTTAGGGTGTGTGCGTTTTGGACACTTAAAATGAGTATACGCGAGATATCTAGATACTTTTCGTCGAATCCTACTTTGAAATATATGATCTTAATCTTGATGGTCTAAAACCTAAAAAATTAGTATTTTCTGGCATCTGTCCCGTTGTTCGCCCTGACTCTTCGATTAACGAAAATCTGCGTAGATTATATAGCAAGTTAAAAAAAATTGAATTGAATTGAATTTGCCTTATTTTACGTGGCGAGACTCGGGCCATCAGGCCCGCTCTTCCGTCTGACCACGCAAATTTCGCTACGCTCCTTTCATCTAGCAGAGAAAGGAGGTATTTCTTGGGCGAGAAACAGGCGATTTTGAATTTAGCTCAGAGGCGTCATTTAGGCTTGAGGATCTTTTACATGCAAGTATATCTCCTAACATGGGACAGCCGGCTTTACTTCCCCTCCGAAGGCAGGCGTACGCCCTAAAAATCCACGGCTTCGATCGGGTTTGAACCCGTGAGCTTGGGTATAACAGCCCGGTACGCTAACCGTCACACCATCGCCGCCGCAAATTCGCCGATTTTTCCTGTTTTCTTCTAGATCGATCTTTGTGTTGACCCGCAGGCTGGCGGGCGGTTTGTGGGGCGGGGAGGGGTTGGGGGAAGGGGCGTGGTCGGCGACGCGCGCTCGAGCGGTCCTCGCTGAGCGGCCGGCGCGCGTGATCCATGGCTTCCCGCGATAAGACGGCGCTGGCCCCGCGCCCTCCGCCCTTCCTCTCTCCCATCGCCCCCCTCGCCCCTCGCCCCGCCCTTGCGGTTCCAGTGCGGCGGAGGCGAAGGCGGTGAGGGAGGCGGAGGCGAAGGCTGAGGGGGAGGCGGAAGGGGAGGAAGATGTGAAGGTGAAGGCGGAGGCGAAGGTGAAAATGGAGGCGGTGATGGAGGTGAAGGCGGAGCCGAAGGCGGTGAGGGAGGCGGAGGCGAAGGCTGAGGGGGAGGCGGAAGGAGAGGAAGATGTGAAGGTGAAGGCGGAGGCGAAGGTGAAAATGGAGGCGGTGGTGGAGGCGGTGATGGAGGTGAAGGCGGAGGCGAAGGCGGTGAGGGAGGCGTAGGCGAAGGCTGAGGGGGAGGCGGAAGGGGAGGTAGATGTGAAGGTGAAGGCGGAGGCGAAGGTGAAAATGGAGGCGGTGATGGAGGTGAAGGCGGAAGCGAAGGCGGCGACGAAGGCGGGGGTGGCGGCAGAGACAGAGACGGCGACGGAGGCGGTGGTGGAGGCGAAGGTGGATGCGGAGTCGAAGGCAGTGTGAAGAAGGTCGCGGCGGCGATAGAGACGTGGGTGGTAGGAGGAGGCCGCGGCGGTAGTGCTGATGGGGGCGGCGGGGGCGGCGGGGGCGGCGGTGGGGGCGGGGGAGACAGCTGTGGCGGCAGCGGCACCGCGCAGCTCGCCCGCAACATTGTGGAGGCCGCGACGATATCTATAATTATCTTAAATTATTACAAATGACTTCCTGAAGCGGTGTAGTATTCCCGTGCTGTATGCTTCCGCTCTGGGGAAAGTACCCTCCCTGTTTCTTAGCCATTATGGCCCCGGCGCGGGGTGCACGCCGATAGTCGTTTGTTACAGCGCCGTGGCCGCCGCATTATACGGCTATGCGGCGTCGACAGCCTCGTGTGCTTCAGCTTTTTCTACCGCGTTCGTGAAGCTACTCCGGGCAGATTTTGAACCGGGGGTTGGGAAGTGGAGAATATGGGTCTTTGCGCTCAACGAATTCGGCTCTTCTTGCCTTGACATCGCAGATGAACATTTTGACTTGCCCTCCGAGCTGGAGGCTGGTGGTGTGAAGGCCTTGGGGACTCGGGTTTGATACCCGGCAAGTCCCTGTGGAATTTGGGGTAAACAAAGTAAACATTGTGAAAGTTTCCTGGGATTCTTCCGTAAAAGTACCAGTATTAATGGAACTTTGATATTCTTCTTCTTCTTTTTATTCTTCTTCTTCTTCTTATTATTATTAATTATTGTTTTTTATTGATAAAAGAAGATAATACAATCACTATAAATTATTTATCAAAAATTAACAATTTTTATTAGTGAATTCCCAGCTGTCGTTTTTCGTTTTGCCCTCCGGGGGTCAAGTGACGACACTTTTATTGCTTTGCTAGGTTTCATTGGCACAGTTGTTAACGTGCTAATGCGAGAATTTAAGGCAAATATAAAACTATCTCGAATGGGCAGAAATAAAAACTGCACGAGCTTAGATTTCATTACCTTCAAAGTGACCAAATAATTATACACGAGGCTCCTGCCAAATTTAAGCAATGCAAAAGCATATGCATAACAGTGCCCAAAACATCTAGAACTTTTGATAACGTTTTAAAAAATGCTTTGTTTTATCTTGGAAAATGTTTGTGAATAATAATTCATATATGTGTTCTTTTGATAATTAAGATTTGTGATTCATAAAATTCTCTATTAATAAAATTTGACTATATTCTTTGTCGGATGCACTGAGTGATGTAGCAGAGTTGAAAAGTTATCATTTTTTAATCTCATTTTATAAACTTATTTTTTTATCTCAATATTTGTTGAGTTATATATAGCCGTCCCACAAATTTGATTGTTAGACGTAGAGGTGATTCTTTCGACTTCTTCTAATCGAATTTCGGATTGGACGCAGTAGATAAAGTGTCGATGAGTAAGTCATGAAAAGCTGTACATCATAGAAATAAAAACGAAAATGCTGACAAAGATGATGTAAACGTGCATAACAGCCTCACACAAAACAATAATTGTGTTCGTGTCTGGGGATAAGAATATGATTTCTATGTTTTTGGGGTCACTGAAACCGAAACTGAAGTGCATTAACTTCATCACATCACATTTTCCACATAACCTAAAAAAAACTGTTTGCTTCAAGGGAATGCTGGTGTAGCTCCGACGAAATACTCGGCATCTCCCATACAATAGTGTGATGAGTTTTGTGCTATCAGGGGCCAATTCCACCTTCTCTATCAATTATAATTGATCTGAATTTTAAAAAATCTGATGTGATGCAGTTAAATGGTCTTCATCATCTGAAGTTAGATGGATTCAACAATCCCAAAACATATAGGTGACATGGTTTGGCTCTTCGGTGAGAAATATCTTTAATTTTTTTCATTTTTTGAGTTTATCCCAAAAATATTATGTGATTGAGTAAAATGGACACCATATTCGGATTTAGCGACCCCAGAAACATAAAAAAGATGGTCTGATCCCCAGACATTAACACAATTTTGTTTGTGTGACTATGTCATTAATCAATAGCAATTACACCTTATCAATGGATCAACTACCTAAGAGAATGATTCCCGGTAGAATGGTAATGTGTTGACCACAAGAAGCTGTCTGCGTACAGAAGGCGTTTACAGTTGTGTCACGAATGGGAATTCTGAATGATGCATGGGAAGAGACTGTACTTGCCTCTGTGCATACACACTGAACAAAACTGCCTTAAATAGTGTCCCTCTCCCTACAACCTCACCCGCCTTCCCGCCTTCTGCATTGATTACCCTTTCCTTCTCTTGGTGTTCCCCTCCCCTACTTTCCTGTCCTTTCCCTCTCGCTGGCTTAACACTACTCATCTTCCGCCGTCTTTGCATACTTGTCCCTCTCTCCAAGATGGGCCAGTCATCCAGCTATGCTACGATTCGATTGGGAGTGACTATCGGTATAAGCTCAACATTGAGGTCAATGAAGGGTAAATCGGTTGACATGTGGAAAGAACTATGTGGTTTCAAGTGGACAGGAATGCTGGAATGTCTAGCAGGCATACAGATAGAGTTGTTGAGAGGAGGGGGACAAAATTAAGCTTGATTCAATGTAATAGAGATGGTACATTAAATGGCATGTAGAAATTTTTGTCTATCGAGAGCTGAAACAGTGAAGTTACTTCAATATTGTTAAAGATAGCTGATAACTTGATTAACAATTTTGTTATCAAGTAGTTTTGACGTTTTGTTGGTTCCTTGCATTGAAATCCGCGTGAAATACACATCATCATTGCAATAGGATTATCCATTACTCTCGAAACCGAAAGAGGCCGAATATTCCCTAATAATGTTCTTCTGTAGCTAGTGTCGAAAATGTGGCACCATGTATTAAAATATGTGAGTCACCAAAGAAATATTTAATTCTCTCTTGCTATCGGAAAATAAACTTATCTAAATGGGCATAGGAGCAGTTTCAGTTTAACTATTTTGGAGCACTCGCGTTTTAATAATCCATTACCTTTACGACAGTGAGGTATGAATGTGAATGTGCGACAGGAGTGCCTAAAGCGAAAATAAGATTTAATGATTTAGTGAGAAAGCGCATGCGCATTTACTGATTGTAACCATCATGAAAGAATAATTTAACACCAATGTCACATTTCGCAGAATAGGCGTCAGCACAATAGTGTTTTGGCACACGGTGTTTGCCAAAACAGTGCGAGTGTTCATGTGACAAAATAATATGAGGATGATGCACCGTTAGTAGTAGAAAATAGATTAAAGAACGCGCATTCTATAGCAGCAAGAATTTAAAAAAAGTAAAAAGAGCAAGATATATTAAAATGCGTTCGTACTGTAATGCAAAAAGATATCCAATTGTTCAGCTTTGTAATACTATCATAAATATTTCTCTGGCGACGAACAGTTGTAATAACATATTTTGGAGAAATTATTGTTCTCGTTACGCAAAACAGTAGAATTATACAATTGAACAATAGGCTATTTTCCCATCATGAATCGTGGAAATAGCAGGGGAATTTATCTTTTCGCTTTCTGTAGGTTCGCACGGTTCCTGATACTATGAAAACAGTGATTCACTAGAAGCCACAAGATACATAATTCTTGTTTACTGAAGAAAGGAAAAAGAACATGAAAGTGGAAAACGGATAAGGAAAAAAAGTATAGTGTATAAGAAAGAACAACGAAGATTCGTCGGGAGAGCCCTGCGGCAACGGCAGGTCGTAGGACAGGAGGGAGAACAAAGCCAAGGGCCCGAGAGCGGGGCGGGGGCGGGGGTGGGCGGGGGCGGAGGCCGGGCACCAGTGCAGTCGGAGAAGCAACGGTGCAGTGCGTGCCGGCCCCGCTGCCGACCCCGCAATCTTCATTGCCATCCCCTTCACACCGCAGCCCCCACCATCCCCCACCGCCACCATCGCCTGCCACTGCCCCCACCATTCTCTACCACACATCCGTAACCCCCGCCGTCCCCACCGCCCCCACAACCCCGCCGCCCCCTCCGCCCCCGTTGCCCCCGCCGTTCCGCTGCCCCGCCGCCCCCGCCGCCCCCCCGCCCCCGCCGCCCCCGCCGCCCCCGCCGCCGCGGCCGCCGCCGCCGCCCCCCCCGCCCGCGCCTCCCCCGCCGCCCCCGCCACCCCGCCGCCCCCGCCGCCCACCGCCCACCGCCCCCGCCGCTCCCGCGCCACTTCGCTCTTTCCGCCACCACCTCGCTCCGCCCGTCACTCCCCGCCGTGCCTGTCCCCGCCACCCACGCCGCAACACCGCCCCGTCGCCACCACCCGCGCCGCCGCCCACGCCGTCCTCGCCACCCTCCACCTTCCCCACAGTACTTGCGCCGAACTTGCTCATGCCACCTCCTTCCCCCACTGACCCCCGCCTCACCGTCTGCCCCGGCCCAGCGCATCCCAGCCGCTCCCACCCACACTCGGCACCCGAACGTGACTTCCTCGTCCCTGCCATTCCAGATGCTTCACGACGCACCCAGCCCCCCCTCCCTGTCGCCCCTTTCCACCCCCCTCTCTTTCTCTCGCCACACTCATATCCGTGGACGCCATCACCCCTTCTACCATCCCTGCTGCCCCGCCCCCTCCCTCGGCAGCGCCACCGCCCACCCACTCGGCGCCGACGTCTGAGTGACCGTTCCCATTAAAGCTCTGGAAGATAATGGAAGTCGGAAGGCGTAATTCGCTCTCGGCGCCGTTGACACCCGCGTCCGGCTGCTGACGTCGCCGGTTCCTGTTGCTGAATATCTGGAGACGGCGTTCGCGCCGCTGCGCGCCAGCCGGCCCGCCCCGACGAATGTGGGGGCGCGGCGGGACTTCCACTCCAGGCGGCCGACGCTGGACGTGCGGGTTTGCGCGCGGTCGCACGGCTACTGTGATGTTTGTGCGTTCGCTCTCGTCACATGTATTACGAAGATTAATGCCACGGGGGTCATTTGCTTTGTCGTGGTGCACTGTAGAAAACGTTTGCTAATTTTATATATATATTAAAATGATTTCCTCAAGAACATTCACGGGACAACCTGCCCACTGACAATAGCAGTAATGACTTTTCTCTTTTCACTATTCAGCGTTGACTTCGTCGGAACCTTCATTTTCGTTATTACGTAGGCTTCAAACATGATAGCTATCACTTCAGAAATGTTTGTAGTCAAAACTGAACAATGAAGACAAAAATTCAATATTTTCATTGTCGGTTGGCAGGTCCTTACCTGGGAGTTCGTGTACTTGCCAAACACCAGAGGAAGAGGACCTCTCTACCAATAAGAAGCACGATGTGGGGAAAAAAAATTGCGTAACTTCGTATTAAGAGATTTTTTATTTCTTTATTCAAAGAATAGTAAAAAACTGTATGTGACTTAAGAGTGAAATGTACCACGTGTTCATTAAGGTAATAATCTTCAACCACATTACATACGACAGAAGATTGTTACATTCAATCTAAATCTTCCTGTATTATGAAGCACAATTCAGACAAAAATTCAATATTTCATTGTGAGTTGCTGGTCAGGATGGTCGGCTCGAGGACTGAACACGGACCTCCCGAATGCGAATCCAGCGCGGCACACACTGTGTCACGTCGCCCGACTGCCGGTTTTTATAAAAGTGGGGTTAGAGAGAATAAGGCGAAGTTTGAAATGCGCGCTCCACGCCCGCAGAAGAACTACAGAAACGTATTAAGAGAGTTCGCTAGTGTAGAATGCGACACGAACCCTTATATTTCGCAAAATACGTCTTTTAGAAGGAGACAAGCGACTTATGTAGTGTTAGTGTGGCGTGACGGTGTATTGGAACACAGAACTGTATAAGCTAACGACTCCCGGAAACAACAATTCTTCGCAAAAGGGATGGAGGAGGTAATTGAATTTGTTCATAATGAAATTAAATTCTGAAATATTTGTTTAAGAGAACTCGTGTAGCGTGTAAAATAGGTTACAGTTGGGAGGAAGGGGCACAAGCGATTAAAGTAGGATTCGAACTCATGCTAGTATGTCTTATTTTCTTTCAGTTTAAATTTTAGAATGGGTTGAATAGTTTACGGTATTAATTATCTGCAAGCGCATTCGTGACACCTGTCTATGTATTTCACCGGACGAAGTCTGAGGCGACCGAGGGAAAGGCGGGCTGAAGGTCACTCGGCGGTCGCAAGCAAGGCTGTGTGATCCACTGTACTTCGAATTCATCAGACGTCTCCATCTGCTGTGGTTTGTTACGCAAGTAAGAATGTTTCAATGTGAATTTCATTTAGTCTGAACTCTAGCCAGAATTCGTAATGCAACAACAGGTCTAGGAAGACATGATATTACTTAAAGTATTGAACTTGTTAAGAATTCGAAGCAATCTCTCTTTGAGAAATTTAAATAAATGAAAGCTGGAGCAAACCAATGCGGACTCACTAATGTTTAACAATAATTTAAATGTGAAAATGAAAGTATAATGCTTCTTTTAAACTGAACTCTATGTGTGCGTGAAATAGTGATTTCTCAGAGAAGAAACAACAAAAAACACAGACTGATGATCGTTGATCTGGTTAAAGAAGTCAACCATCATAATGTTATTTCTTTCTGACAATTGCAGTTACAACCCCAAATGATAGATATCAGTTTAAAGATTCTTAAAATTTAGAAAGAACATGAATTATTTTTTTTCTTTTGGACAATTCTATTAAAAGATTTACAATTTTCTTTTATGCAATGCTGTTTAAAGTGTTCATGCTTGATGTGTGTGTTAGTTATACAAGGATTTTTTCAGGAAAGACTTTTTTGTAGTGTCTTGTATATTTTTGTAAAGTGATTGATGAAAATTCTTGGAGAATATAGTATACTTGATTTTTTTAAAAATAATTTGAGTGATATTTGTGATACATGAGTGCAGAGAACCCAGATCTCTGAATCTCACTAATTAGTTTATGGTAAAAGTGTTGCTGATATAAATAGACTGCAATTGGTTCACGAGCACAAATCAACAATTTTCATGGTGGTTTGGCAATATATTATGGCGTAATAATAAATATACTTTGTTCGTTTTTCTTATTCACTATTTAATAAATGGTATATTCTCGCCTCTTTGCATCAAATGAAGAAGAGACCGTGTAAATTGTAAATTTTGACAGTGATATGGAGTATTACTGCAATACATGTTCGCTGATGCTTTTCGCCAACAGTACGACCTATTTAATAAATATTTTTTGAGTTTTGTACCGAGTTAATGTGGTTTGGTAATGGAGAAAGAAAATACCTGATTACGGCGACACCGGTATCACTTTGACATTACGAATATTGCATTATGATTAACTGAAATATTTGCGTTTTACTGCCAAAGTCGTACATTTATGTTTTGTGGGACGCGTCCTCCCAAAATAATTCCATTTTATGGCCTGCACGCCCACAGTGTACGATTACCTGATTAAAATGTGATTTTACATCAATACCACCACGATTATGACCGCACGTTCAGCTCCGGACTTTAACCGTTCAATATCATGTTACATCACTGATCAAATATATTTGCTGACCGACTGGTATATATACTACAAATTGCATTAGCGGAAACGACCAAAGAACATTTGAGAAGTGCTAATTGCTAGAAACAGATATCAAAATTGGACAATTTTGACAATTATCTATTGATCTGAACGTGATCTCTCAATTTATTTGTCTCAATATATCATTTGTTTACTGATCTGCCACCCTCACAGCAATATTTCGGCAAATTTGTTTTTAGTTTATTATAGACAAAACATGGTTTTGTAATAATATACTTCAAAGAAAGGGGTAAAAATTCCACATATACAAGTTATTTTTCTGCTAAATATAACTTATAATATAATATAATTTATTCTTTTCGTGTTTGAATATCGAGTCGAATAAATGTTACAATCCTTTAGAGCATGTAAGTGACTGAAAATTATCACTTTTTTTGCAAATGAGCATATTGTGCAAAATTTCACAGCGAAACTCCACATGGCTCGACTTTGACATTGCACCTCTAGTTGGTAGGTAAGTCATATTGCAATGGTGTAACGCAGGAGACGAACTCTCAGGGGCCGATACCCTTACTGGCAACCACAATATCGAAGTTTTGTCTCTATTTAGATTTAGTCATGGAATCGTGGCGGCTGTTTACAATATTGTTGTTACTAATAGCGAATATATTTTTTTTCAACGTTTTCAATTCACCTCAATGGGTGGTTTCGTCTTCAAAAAAGAAAATCAAACTTTTCACAGAAAACCAATACAGGGATAACGTAAGAGATTAGAACATCACGTTAAACCAAATCTTTATTTTATTTCTAAATAACATAACTTACCTCAATATTTCCACATTCACCTTCCAAATACAATTTGTTAAGAAAAGTCTTAAGGCAGGCTAAAATCATGAATCACGATCAGTATATTTTGAACCCAAGTAAACAAAACAAAACTGGAATGTAGTAACAAGTGGAGCGTCAACAGCACAAACTGTTTCACATTATTTTTAACTTTTTCAATTTACGAAAATGCTGTGAGTTCAGCGAAAATACGACCTGTGTCATTATTTTCAACGTCCCTTCTTCTATTTGTTGTAAAATGTAAAGAAAACATTTGGAGTCATTTTTTAGTAATTTTTAGAAATTTGCATTAATTTCAAGCAGAAATTACGCGAAAATTATTTTTTTAAATGTATAAGACATTTATTAAAGATCTCATTTTGAGTTCAGATTTCATTTAAAATTAAACATAACGTTATTTCAAGATCGGTCTTTGAAGTACAGTTTCTATTTTTTTTTAAATCTATAACTTCAATTTTGTAGTTGTAGGAAGCCGCTGAATACGTTTGACGTTTTGAAATTTTCGAAAGAACAGGGATTTGAACTAAAATGAGACCTGTGTCAGTTTTTAAGCATCTTTTACGATATCAGAGGGCATAGTTCAATAAAAATGAAGTCATTTTTAAAAAAAGTTTCGAAAATGTTGACGACTCTTTTTAAATACGCTCAAAAATCGAAATATCCGTTTCAAACTGGCAGGGCATCGAGTTCTTTTGATCGATCGAGAAATATCAATTTTGAAGACAATTGTTTGACCGTGAGACGCCATTTATCATAATATTTAACTTTGAAATTATCGTTTTATGAAATTCAAGGTATTGCTCTAGATTGATTGTGTTCGTTCCGTAAACAACGATCTCATAGAGCAGATGTGCCGAGCTGGAATGAAGGTACATTATATTCACACTTTTCCGATTCGTTGCCAATTGCGCATTGGGTACCGCTGGGTCCGATTTTAGGCCCTATTCTCTTCTTACTACACGTAAACCATATGCCCTCGGCGACTTGAAATGGATGGACAGTTCTTTGCTGATGATACGAATATTCATCGCATTAAGCAGTAAATAGTACAGTATCAGATGTTCCAAATTGGTTTGGTAATCACATGTTAATAATGAAGGAAGGGACAACTGTTAATAAAAGGTTTTCCATTTCTAATAATTGTTCTCTGTATTAAATATTAACGATGTGCCACTGGCTGATGTTAACGTAACGAATTTTTTTGATATCTCGCTTCAAACAGACGTCAAATGAAATATCCACAGAAATAAATTCAACAAAATTAAGTTAATTATGCTACTCGTTTTGAATTCTTCCAAATCCAGCCAACCTGTCTTCCTGTTCTGTGTGTATATTTCGCGAATGTTCATTTCCTCCTGAGATACGGTACGAGTATTCTTGGGGCGCACGTCCTATAGCCCGCGGACTAATAGATTACAGAAAGAATTGTATGAATAATTACCAAATCCCACGTGGTACTTGAAAAACTCACTTTATTAAACTGTTACCACTGCCGTGCCTTTTGATTTACGAATCAGTGGCTTTCGTAAACAAAAAAAGGACTTACTGAAAAGCGGGAACATATTTTCAACCAATACACGTATCTATATCACTCAACATAGAATTCATGCTATTCATCAGGTGTGTGTGTGGCAAACGCTCATTTCAAAAATTTCACAAACAATAGATGTACATTGTTTCACAACACACTCGCCGATGACATCAAACTATTAAAATCTATACGCTAGTTTAAGTGCAAGGTAGTCTTTTCTCAAAACAAAAAAGTTCCTAAATAGTTAGAGACCATACTAAGCCTCAAAAATGAAAATATTATTGGATTTAAAAATTGAATTAGTTACCATGTGGATAATTGAACTAAACATGCTTTTAACAGTTATTATTCCTCAGCTTCTGGGAAAATGATCTCATATCGATAAGGTTTCCGTCCAGTTTCAGATTCCCTATCCCTTTTGTCAGATGCCGAGATGGTTGATTGTTCTGTTTTTGGAGATGAATATTGCTTCACTATTTGGGCTCATTATCTTCAGCTCTGTGGATAATTGAAGATAATTGAAATTTTATTATCCATTTTCTCGTGGTAGTAAGTCATTTCATTCACGTAGACTGTAGATGATATATCTTATTTAAAACGCTAGTTCCTACCTCTATTCATAGTTAAACTTAATACGTATATGAGTTAGGACAAAGATCCCAGAGTGCAGATTGCACTTTCCCCATAGTATTCGCGCAGCTTTAATTGTTTTGGGACGTTAAATAAATAAATAGTCCAATTATTAATTAGATCGCTGGTGAGGTAGATACCTTTTTGTTATGATAAATACTACTATTAAAATAATATATTATATAATACTACTATTGGACTATTTATCATAAATAGTCCAATTTCAGAGGAATTGAAATATTTTACTACTTCGTAAGGGAACCATTGTTATCTCGGTACATAAAACACTGTTAATATGATAATTATATTTCATACATTTGTGAGTCATATGAAAGTCAATAACCGTTAACCGTCTGTAATGAAACTTCAACTCCATCACTGGAAGCAAAGACACTGAATGATGCATTATTTGCGTAGATTCACTTCGCAAAACAAACAATCTATCTAATATTTAATTAAGACAAGTAAATATCTTCGGAATACAGTAAACGAAATTCCATCGCTCACTCTTTTAATCACAATGCGAAAATCGCACAGAGCCAGAGCAGCATTTCAATTATTACACTCCTTCCGGGGGAGGGGGAGGCGTGAGCGCCAGAGTCGGGGCGGGGGGAGGCGAGGGCAGAAAAGACAATGGCGAAGTTGGTGTTCTCCCAGCGCCTATTAGCGTAATTGCCGCCTGCAGCTTCCTCCCCCCTCCCCCCCCCCAGCGGCACGTCCGAGGCGCAAAGAGGCCGCACGCGCGACTGCGCCTGCGCAAATGAAGGCTTGATATTTGCGCTGCCAGTCACCCCGCGCACCCTCTCGGCCGGCTCGCTGATTAGCGTGCTCGCTTTCCACGGTGGAGCCCGGGTTCGGTTCCAAAATAATAGCTGTGCGCTTTCCTTATGTCTCAGTATCTATTGCTGTGGGCCGATGAGAAAGCGCACCCTACTGTTATGAAGACCAGTGCATACGGCGAAGGGATGTCTTCGTGCTGACCACTTGAACCCCTTAACCCATGGCCGAGAGGCTGCGTCACCGCTGGTCGGCCAAGGCCCTTAGCGGGCTGTCGAGCCAAAGCACAGGACAGTAACCACGCGCGCTCGCCGTCCACCCCTGGTGCTGCCAACGCGACGCGCGGTCCACGCCCGAAAAGCCCATGCTGAAAAGATATCCGGAAGAAACCTACTTCCTGTCGCAATGCAGTTATTTTTTATTAGATTTATTAATAATTCTGCAATTAAGTGTGAGAACTCGGTGGCAGAATACACTAACTTAACATTACAGAACTGAACAACTATACAAACTCTACAAACGTTACAAATCTCATGAACATTTTACCGTGCAATCTTTCATAGAACTCCACTTCACCAAACTTCACTTCACCACACTTCACCGCACTGCGATACAGCGAGCTGTAATGTCTTTCTTACTCACTCGTTTCTCTCAGTTGCACAACGTCACTGCACTTCACGCCACTGCACTGCACTGCACATAATAATAGTAATAATAATAATAATAATAAGAATAATAATAATAATGCTAATAATGATAATAATAACAATAATAGTAATGCTAATAATGATAATAACATTAATAGTAATAACAATAATAATAACAACAACAACAATAATAATAATAATAATAATAATAATAATAATAATAATAATAATAATAATAATAATAATAATAATAATAATAATAATAATAATAATACTTAATTACAAAGAAGACATAGGTAGTTCCGTTGCAACCACCGGCTGAGATTTCTCAGAGCACGTCTCTGACCGGAAGGTCGGTCAGCATGGAAGTTTTGACACTAGCTGCAAAGCTTGGCCAAGAGATACGCTCTGGAGAAGATTTCCGGCGGTTACTCTGATCGGTAGTTTTTTGGGGCTTTCTCGATTAATATCAGCAGTACCTTAACACACGAACTACGTACCGCGCCCGATCTTTCTTTACTCATTCATGTTCCGTCCTCTCCCCTTACACACCCCCACACGCATGCATTTATTACCACTCACGTCGTGAGATCAGTCCGGAACTTAGAGCTTGTCCCGACTGGGGCGGTACCGGCTAGTTGAGTTACCTCAAAAGAGAAACCCAGAAGCAAACGTGTAGATCGGCGCCTGATCTCTAGTCAATAGGAAGAGCACCCTCACATTCCAGTATATAACACGCACGGTACTTACAGAAATAATTACCGCAGAAGTTGACGCGATCAAAACAAATTAGTTACACCTCAACAGCCTTAGGAATGGAGGCACACTTGTCCTAATTTTCCCTATTCGTGCGTCCCCGTTTTACACTTCTGTCGCCTCGATAGCAGACGTTACCAAATGTTTTATGTCAAAAATACTTAAGTCCCACTAAAGCCACACAGAGTACAATTGGTAAATGTATATACATACATACATACATACATGTACCTATCGGCGACGTCCCTGCTTCGCGGCCATGGGATAAGGGTGCACGTGTGCTTAGCACGTAGACATCCCCACGCCTTATTCCGGTCTTCTCAACCTGAGAACTAAATTTTATCATCGTCACACAGCAACATATACTAGGACATTGCAAGGAAAACACACAGGATAATTATGCCTGACCGGGACTCAAATCCGGGTCCGCTTAGTAGTAAGTGAGCACGCTAACCGAGAGCTGGCCACGAGGCTCTTATATATACATATATATTTATACATTCATACTTATCCAAAAATATATTTTCTACGACTTTTTTTGGTATAATATATTTTTTATGGTAGGTCTGAGTTTCATTTTGGATGAGTTTTCAAAATCGCAGTAGAAGCAGTTGCTTATTGGAGCTTTAATTTATGTTACTTGTATAAAAAGTATTAATTTATTATTTGTTTTTATATTATTATTATGATTGTTATTGTATTTTAGGGCCTAATAGACTTGCTGATCACTCACGCATTTCATCCTCTCTTTCCCTTTAGTAAATTACTAGCGAGCACAAAATGGTCATTTACAAGCATACCTTTGATATTATCTTATCCCTCTTTCCGACATTTATATTCTAACGGTATATGCAAAGGATAACTGTTATTATGTTGACTTCAACATAACCCTGCACGTCAGATATAATAATGAATTTCTTTATCTACTGTCTGAAGTTTTATTAAATCGGATATATAATAATGCGACATTTCATGTATTCCGAACACGAAAGTAAACGACATTTACAACCAATTGGTTTATAAACTAAACAAAATAAAGTAAATATATATATATATATATATATATATATATATATATATATATATATATATATATATATATAAAGTATGCTTGCGCGGGAACGGGTGAAAGTTGACCGCGATGAATGTGGAGATGGCGATCGACAGTCGATTGTCCTGGAACGAGGAGCAGATCGAGATAAATATTTCGCAACCTGCTTTCGCCTCCAGGCGGAGTTTGGGGATCAAGCGTGTAGTTTTATCTGTTAGGAACTCTGGCTGAGTTGGAGTCTCGCCTGTAAAATAACTGCAGTATCACCGCGCCAGGGGCAGTGGGAAACCTCCCGGGGTTTGGATGTGGACCGTTCCTTGTCGAGTAATGAACGGATTAAATTCTCATTTTCCAGATACTAAACAGCACGTTCGTTGCGCATGCGGAGCGAAATCCGCGCTCCGTCATTTAAATAACGGATTGAACGACAGAACTTCATTACGATTATCAAAGAAATGCGATAATTAATCTCGCTAAGTAGGAATATTGTGTTAAAACAATCCTACTTTTCACTGCAGATTGATACATATCCCAATATTTTACTTCATTTAATATTACATGCTGGAATTCAGGATATGTTGCTAATTACGTTCCCAAGAATTTATGTCCAACGACACAGTTTCAGTTGTGTTAATAAAATATACTCCCAATTTCACTATTTTGGGCTGTGGTTAAACATTGTAAAAATATTCATCGGATAAATTTGTAATTACTAAGGTTTAAATTATGTTACTTGCCTGCATTATGTTTCCTTTCCCCTAATTTTACTTCATGTACTATAACGAAATGCTTTAGCGAATAATTTTCCTAAATGAAATTGAAACAATCTACGGCTTTCTCTTAACCCTAAACTGGTCTGGTGAAAAAAAAGGCTTTTCGTGCTTGAGTGTGTACCTGAAGGTTCTTCTCAGGTGGTTTGCTTCCAAATTTAAGTACAATATCTCGCATTCAACGTGGCAAAGGACGGACATCACGACGTGAAGTGTATGTCTGTACAAGTAAACACCTTTCTACTCGATTCTTTTTCGGAATTTTTATTGCAGTACTTGAGGTTACTAGTGTTTACACCTGCTATGTTAAGAACTGCATAAAATATCAGCATTGGCTAGCGACAGTTACCGCCACCGCCACTGAGTTCGCCGTGCCAGGGAGTAGTTGCCACGAAGTTGGTCAAACTCATCTACGCCCGCTTTGTTGTTGGTGTAAGCAAATATCACATTGGGCCATTTGTTTTCTGGATCAACGTTTTGATCATGCATTGACGATAAGAGCACAGAAAAACACATATTCACAGAAAAAATCTAGAGAAAACATAAATAAATCACAGAACTGAAAAATCTTAAATATAAAAATTTACTGACACCCTTCGTGGGGTCCACACAGACATTATGAACAATAAAATATAATTACGTTATTTTAGACAAAAAGGCCACACGATATTCTGCTTTGGATCTTGAACGAGGATTACAAAGAATCACAGCGCATTACATCGGTACTTTTAGTTATTAACTTGCGTGGTGTCCACCAGACCAGTTAAGGGTTAATATTAATGCAGACATAAGAAAATATTGATGTTTAATTGTGATAATTACTTTTTGAAAGAAAACTGATGAATTGATAGTAAATCATACTCTTATTTCCACATTCGGCCCTCAAGAAAATGATTTCGCCTTCCTTTCAAGATAAGTACTAGTCATGCCCATGGAGAATCTTTGTGCAATTGTGCAGCAAGCTAGTGTGACGTCATGGATACTCACAGCGAACACAGACACAGAGCTTTCATATAACAAATATATTTATTAACAAAGAAAACACAACAAATATTTACAATTAATTCCCTTCTTACACCCTAGCTCTGATGGACCTACTATCCCCTGATCGCGGGAGCGATCCAAACCCGATTGATGATCGGTTTCGATTGTGGCATTCGCCACTCCTACTTCTGAAGCGCGCACAAAGCCTAGCTTCCGTGATCGGATGTCACACTGGGACACAAAGTCCGTTCTGGCGTACCAACGGATGGTTTGCCTCGATCGCAGGAGCGATCTTATCCGATTGAGAATCGGCGTGAATCGTGGTACTCAACCACTCCTCACCTCGGAGCCCGCACCCAGCATCGCTCCCCCGTGACCGCAGTCACCCAAGGACACAAAGTCCTCCGCAGGCTTCGTCAACTCCTGACTTGCCTCGCGAGCCTGGCTCGCATATGCACCGTCGTGGCGCCAAGTTTTGTGCACATGCACGAGGTTCTCCCACTGTCTCCAGAATCCACCCACTGGCTCTGAGCACTCCGTTATATAGACGAGGCTCACGTGATCTACTACGTCACGCCACCCCCACCGCTGTTATAACAATTAAAGGTTTCTAAAGACCGGAAGACCCCAAAGCCTTGTGTCTCCCGTTTCCGCGTTCTTGCTTTACGGAAAAACCCTTCTCTCCTTCCTGTGGCGAGGCTAATCCTCTACCAAGCGTCCCCAAATAGATGCCACGAGGCACGCTGGCTAATACGTTACACTAGCATGCTTAGACACTGTACTAAGCACCGCAGGCCATCGTATCGGACAAACTTTATCTCGTTACGTCTGCCATCATGCATTTTGCATGATGTAGCGACACGTGAAATGAGTTTCAATTAATCTGTTTACACAATGTTTCTCTTCCTAATGGCAGTAATAATGTTCATTTCTCGTTTACTGGTTGTGGTTGTTGTGAGACGCTTAAATGGAGAAGGCATAACATATTGACTGCCGTAGGATCGACATGTGGCTCACTTTAATATTGTTGTCCCTTGCGCCACCAAGTTCACAAATGTGCTTCCATTTCAGACCGCCTAAAATACCTGGTTTGTCCCATGCAATCAAGTCACCTTAATCTGGAGGTCTTGCGAGTCAATTGTGTATCATATTCAATACTTTTTCTGTACGTTATATGACGTTGGCTCTATAATTCTCGGCAATAGTTAGCATTTAGGAAAGTGGTTTTAGTGACATGGCCAGAAAAGAGATAATCATTTTGTAGGGAGCAGTGGCATCAGTCAAACAGTAGTTAACAAGAGTGGCCCAACAAGTAATCAGTGTTTTAAGCAGTGTCAGTTCACCACTGTTGTAACCACCTTTCTGCCAAATTTTTAATAAACACAGTATTATTGAAAGCATTATTGATCATTGTCTAGAAGCCAGATAAACCTACGACGCAAAGCACAATATCTGATATACGGTGCTAAGTTGTCAAAAGACTATTTTTTTGTGACGTTCTTTTCCCCAAATTCTGCTTTAAAGTTTGCTAAATTCGTCCTTCCTTTCGAAAGGTGGATAATTTTTGTACGTGGAGTTCTTGTGGCTACGCGTTCCGGCAGCGGTATTGTTGTGGTCGCAAATCCCCACTCAACTCCCCGCCTCTCCCCGCCCCACCCCGAGCTGTATGCAGGCGCTGCCGCGCACGGATTCACGCTTAATTGAGTCTGCGTATCAATTACGTGCTAACAAATGATGCCAATTCTCTTTAACGAAGGCGGCACAAGGATAATGCGAGATACGCAACCATATCCATCCACCCCTCCCTCTGCTCAACCATGCCCCCGGCGGTATCTCTCCCCCTCCACTTTCAGCTCGACAAGCCCCCTCCCCCTACTTTCTCGTCCCACGTTCACACACATTTACTGACACACGTACACACACGACGTCCTCATAATCTCGGGCGCAATTCGTGCTTACCGTCTCCGCAAATGTATTATCTCCGAGTTCATTCATGCTATATTCCATTTAACCAGTCTTTGAGAAGAATGTTTTACAAGATTTTCGTATTATTATATTGAAATTGAGCATAACAGTCGACAACGATTAATTTAAGTATGTGTGAGTGTGTGTGTGTGTGTGCTCTTGTGTGTAAATAAACTGATCGTGAGGCTAAGATTTACTTTGTACCATCAAGATGTATAGAAAATATATTTATTTTCATATACGAATAATATTTTTGAATCTCTCTTTGTGATTTCAGTTATCTCCCTATTTCTACCCATAGGAGTGTCTCGCTATCGTTATGTCATTTCCCATTATGTATTTGCCTATGGATCTGTCCGGCTCTCACTTCTTTCTTTTGTGGTTGATTTTCTTTTGACTTATCGTATGACTTGCTATCCACGTTGTTTCTCCTAATCTATTTCTATGGTATCTTCCCACAAACTGCTCCATTAATGTATTTATCAACGGTATTTAGGAGTAATGCTAAACCGCCAACTGTGGCTTTACCTCTATCAAGTCTACACGCTCTCCTAAGAAATCAGTGAGCTCAGAAGAGCGGACGAGATCATTACTCTAATCATAATAGTATATTTAATCTGCTAACATATTGTAACAAATTGCGGGGAAAATAAAAGTATTTAAAAGCAGTATGCTAAAGTAGCACATATTACATATTATTTGTAAAGGTAATATTTTACTTGTAATACTAGCCGAGCCTTTGGGAGAAATTCGCACATTCGAATTAGTTTGCCCATGTTTTACTATTTGTAACTTTCTTTGCTCAAGATCATACAATTCACCGAACGTATACCTCTACGAATGAGGTTCCAACCCACAATAGTGTTTGGCAGAACTGGGAATTAAACTCGAGCGCTTAGGTTTCCTCATTCAAAATGCTAAGCCCTACACTACCAAAATTGTTTCTCACAGGCTACTCCCAAAAATACATATCTTTAACACATTTGGAAAATCAAAAGTTTTTATGAATGTAGTTTTCCACTTTTTTATTTATTTATTTACGTCAAAAACAGTTAAAAACTGTGTGTAACGTGCTATGGGGAGAAGTTAATATGAAGTTACATTTATGTCCAGCAGCAAAACAATGAGAATTCAGCTACAACTGAGAATTCTGTGTACGTAAAAACTATTAGTAATTTGAAAAACCACAGGGGACAATCTCTAGCCTCAATAGTACGATGAAAGTGCAGGTTTGAAAAACAGTCGGTCTCTTACAATTTTCGAAAATTCAAACATTTAAAAAAATTCGGATCTATTTCATATTTATAAATCAATTTTTCTCTTTTTGAGGGAGAAAAAGTGAAACAAATTTAGTCCTTTTTGATAAAATTTTGTGCAGTACCCCCAAACATTAAAGATCAGTTTCTAATTCTCAGGCTCGAAGTCCGATAAAACAGTAAGGAATATCCGTTTTGGGGAAAATCCAATGTACTATTTAGGTGTTAATGATGGTATTATATATCCCATATCGTTGTCTATACGACGCTTCCCCATGCAGTCCTTTAAAATATACCTTTTTTCTTGTTTTGTTACTCCGACTTCCAAAACATTTATTTTTTACCCCAAATTTCCGTACCTCGTAAATAGTCTCTACACTACAAATAAACATAATCAACTGCAATAAAGTAAAAATTAATAAAACGTAAGTTTGGATGCTTCATTTTAAAAGCTTATGTTAAGTTCTTTCTCTAAGAAATGTGTGAATAATTGCCATATAAAAATAAATATTAGCCAAATTTGTTTACTACGCTCCATGAAGTCACGCGGGTTATGCGAATTCGAGATTCGCGGGTTCCTGGATGGATGACCGGCTGGGAACCCCAGGATGTAACGGCGGCGAACCCGTGGCCGAAGGGATGAAAGGCCCTGACTGACAGCGACGTGAGGAGACTTGGCAAAGGAAGTAAAGGAGGATTACTCCACGCAAGAACTCAATGCCGAACAAGGTTTTAAGAGGCACGTTGCATCAATTACGCAACATTTGTTTTAAATGTTCCCTGATTTCCCAACGATCGTAAGAACGACGTGTTGTTTTGTTTCCTATTGGTCACGCGTTTGTAGCATTGTTTCTTTCTCCTTTCTGAACATCTGTTAAAGGGAAAGTATATTTTTGACGCGGTAGGTTGTTATAATAATAATAGTATTAATAATAATAATAATAATAATAATAATAATCTTTGCTATAGTACTGAATGGTAGTAACCATGCCCTCTATTTAAAAATGTTCCTTCCCGGTAAATCATTTCTCCTTTTTCAACGCCATTGCTATACCGCACTCGTTAATTCTTGCATTTAGCGCTGATATACGTTTATTACTCACCTGCTGATATTTCGCACCTTATTTGGATGTTCATTGGGATTTGTTTATATGATTTACAGTTAAGCGCATCCTTCGAAACATTTTACTACCTCACCCGTTAACAACCTTCATCTTCTCCACAATCTTCTGCACGCCCACTGAACAGCAATAAAGAAGAACATTACTTTAGAAAAAAAGTTACGAACATAAAATCACCCCAAGATTGCTGGTTTGTTAGAATACCATAGACGCCTTGTGGGGCGTGGATTCGAAACTCAAAGCGGTGCCTCAAAGCATGTTAACTGCTGAGAAATCGTTGTTGGAAATAGATAGATTTGAGATGAAGATTAGATCATATTAAATTTTTACATGCTGCGTTAGCTGAGGGCTACTATTACCATTTTCTCTGCTGTGACGTTAGCCGTGAAGTCGAATGATCCAGTCCCGAATAGTTTTTCGTGATTTCTTTGATCGATACCAGGCGAATGTTGGAGCAGTGCCTTAACAAACTGTCCGCTGGCAGCGCGCGATCTTACTTTCCTCTTCTTTGTCCTATCCTCTCACCTTAAACTCATTGTTCTGGTCGGATACAACCGGTTAGGGCCGGTTAGGCCTTGAGGCACCGCTTGCTACTTATGCAGACTCACAGCTTGACATGATTTTGATTTTGTTTTGCCACTTCGCGTCGCGTCCTGTCTCTCCCTCCACATAGTTGCAGGTACTACAGAACTTATGTACTAGTACCAGAGCACTGCACAATAACTATAGAGTTACTCCTCCCCAAATGTCATCGTAATAAGTAATTAAATTGCACTTCACTACTCGCTACAGTCTTAAGTAATTGGATTTAATTTATCTTCGTATAAAATTATTAAAAAAACGTGACGCGTGGAAGAGAAGCATAATCTCCGCGTATTTTTCTGCGCTTCAAAATCCCTTCCCTACCCTTTTACTATAAAGAAGCATTAACACGTTAAAAATGAGGACGGAAACAAATTCTCGTATTCATAATTAATTAAAATATATAATAAGCTACAATTGAAGTTCTTTAATACTAAATTGTTTATACTCACAATTATGTTGGTACTCATCACTATACGGAGTTTCTATATTTTAAAATTTCCAATTCTGTTGCTATATATCCCGATTTCATACAAACTATGAAACCGAATTTGGAACAATGGAAATCTTACTTTCATTGGTAAATAAACTACTGATTTGGGTCAATAAGTGTGAAGATGTCAATAAGCAATTTATTGTCAGAGAATAGTTACACATTCATGAATAGCTGCGACATATAACTTGTCTTTTTTAATCTACTGCAAGCATCTTATTAACTTCATTTTAATGAGTCAAAAAAATGTGAATTAAAATACATTTCAGATGGGTTACTACTACACCTACGTACTTAACTCCCTCCAAATCCACGAGTTAGTGACGCCCTTACAGTTAAATGATACGAATACTTCTCTCTGCATTTTACAATCTATTTCTGTATAAATTATATCTTAGTTTAAATGAAGTTATTAATGTGTAGGGGCGGATTTTATTGGAATATCATGCTTTTCACTTTAGAATAATGCTGTTTAGTATAACCCATTTTTATCTCTAACGTTTTTTGCATTTTTCATCGATCTCGACTAATAAGTCATTTTTTTATCTTTTCCTGTCATTTCTATGCATTTTCGCTGATTTTAATTACACTTTAATGGTACTTGCATCAAATAATATTTACGAGATGCTACAAATGTTCTTAACAGATTTCTTAAGTAGTATTCAAAACACTTGACAATGAAATTAATCACTATTGATGTTTCACTTGTGCTTCACTTGACTAATATGTACATTATACCCCATTCTGAAGATTTATCACGAAGCCATTTCTACTGGTGTGCTGTGAGGTTCAGTATACCAGCCGTGGGAAAGCAAACGTTCAGGCTGCATCGCCCAGATTGCTTCTGAGACACAATTACGATGATGAAAGCACTTGAGTGTGAGGTCTTCGCGGTTGATGTTAGAGTCCGCACGAGACATCTCTGCCCTCCACGACCGTTGAAGTACGAGCGATGCACATGAGAAGCGAAACAGCGAATGGCTGCATCACCAGCAACGTGTGAGCGAATCTGGCAATTCTCTCGCCACGTGTTCGGGTGCGGCTGCTCTGAAGCAATGAGCTTGCTTACGTTCTCACGGCCAGAGGTCAGCGTTGTCGCTCATTTGACTCGCACGGTCGCGGAGGCATTTACGGCGAATGTGTACATGATATACATTTTTATTAGAACTGCAATTGGGTATAACCCGGTGGCAGTTAATGACAATAATTGCAAAAATTACAACACATTAATAATAATACTAAGAATGATAATAATAATAATAATAATAATAATGATAATAATAATAATGATAATAATAATGATAATAATAATGATAATAATGATAATAATAATAATAATAATAATAATAATAATAATAATAATAATAATAATAATAATAATAATAATAATAATAATAATAATAATAATAATAATAATAATACCGCACAATACAGTAAAAGACGAAAAGCAGCATTGAAAAGTGCATTGATCACGTTCACCGCACTTCACTTCACTTCACTTCACTACACTACACTTTTTTGCTTTGAATTACACTGACCAGCACTTCACAGCACTTCACCGCACTACACAGCACATACTCATTTAATATCTTGTTCTAATTTGTTTCTAAACCTTCGGACACTGAGAGGAAAAGCTTTGAAAACTGATGCAGGTAAACTGTTCCAATCTCTAATTGTTCTGTTACAAAAGGAAAACTTCCCAAGATCTGAATTTTGTTTCCTTTCTCGAATTTTGTGGGTGTGATCGCTGCGGCCGAAAAAATTTGTTTTTTCTAGTCTAATCTGAATTTCCTTCCAAGCTGGTTGACCTACGTACGATTTATAAAGAGCGCAAAGCCTCGCCTTTGTTCTTCTCGTTTCTAGAGGTTCACGACGGTTAGAGATATCACGGCGTGTTGTCGTTTTTGAGTATTAATGTTTTGAAATTTGATTTATCTATGTTTAATTTATGTGTTAGGTGGTGCCATGAGCGTACTAATGTGTGGCAACAGGAAATCGAAATGTCAGAGTCGCTTATACGCCTTTTCCAGTAGATCCACCTGCGCATACTATCGCGTTCAAAAATATCGGTAGCCCAATGCGAGCTAGGGATTGTAATCATCCAGAAATTGATTGAGCCCCCGTTTGTAACATAAATGTAATTGTTTGTGTCTAACAGAAACGAGGAAGTCTGTTTTCAAGATGGTATTCACTGCAGCCGTCACTCTCCTCTGTGAAGTGAGCCAAGTGTACAGATTCCTCGCGCGATCTCTGAAGTGCGGGCACACGATGTCTGGCAAAAGTCATGTTCGACGCAGAAATATCAACGTTGTAGACAACATTCTCAGAGACCGCGTCACGCGTTATTGTCAGTCAAACTGGCCACTGTTCGCTGAGGCAGACTCCGAAAACTGACGGTTAAGTCCTTGGTGTTTCCATCAAGAACAAGGCGTTGCAGGGAGTACAATTATAATATAATTTCCAATAACCAAATTAATGAAATGCACTGATTGAGGACGTCTGGGATCTGTCTCTCTTCCGTTGGAGTGTATTTCACATCCACCCTCCATCTTTTCAGCTTAGTACCCCGTCGCACCCGCTTCCCCGTAGCATCTATTTCCTCGACCTTACCGCGATGTGTGCCCGACTACTCCTTTCCTATCCTCCGTCGTTTCCGAATCCACAATCTGCCCATCCTCTATACTCTCTCCGTCTATTCTCGAACCTCTTCTGCAATGAACGCGCCATCTCCTACCGCCTCCGCCTCGTCCCTTCATCGCGCCACCATGCCGCAGCCATTGCCATTCCCGCCACCTCTCACCACCCTCCCAACTCTCACGCCTCTTCTCATCGTCTTCCCCCTAACCCAGCCATCCCTCACTCCTTCTCCTTCTCCGTCGTCACCCACATATCTCCATCCTCCCTCTTCTCCCCGCTGTTTACTTTCCGACACGCCTTTTTCCCTGCTTGCGTGAAACAGTTCCCCTACCGCAGCGTCCACATGGGCACACCATTGCACCACCGCGCCCTGGGTGCGGTCCAACGCGACGCCTGCTCCACACGGCTGAGTGCGGCGCCGCATGGCACCTCTGTCGCAGTGCCGGCGCCCCACCCCGCCCCGCTCCGCCCTTCCCCGGCCTACCCTGTCCCGCCCCGTCCTTCCCCGCCTCGCCCCGCCCCGCCCTCCATGGCGTGGCCCGCCCCTCCACGATCCTACCAGTCGCGCACCACCCCTTTCCTCCTCGCCCTAATCTTTCTTTCTCCCCACTTCACTCCACTCCACTCTGCGCTGCCCCCTTCAACCCGCTGCGTACCGCTTCGCTCCGCCCCGCTCCGCCCCGCTCCGCCCCGCTCCGCCCTGCTCCGCCCCGCTCCGCCCCGCTCCGCCCCGCTCCGCCCCGCTCCGCCCCGCTCCGCCCCGCTCCGCCCCGCTCCGCCCCGCTCCGCCCTGCTCCGCTCCGCTCCGCTCCGCTCCGCTCCGCTCCGCTCCGCCCCGCTCCGCTCCGCCCCGCTCCGCCCCGCTCCGCCCCGCTCCGCCCCGCTCCGCCCCGCTCCGCCCCGCTCCGCCCCGCTCCGCCCCGCTCCGCCCCGCTCCGCCCCGCTCCGCCCCGCTCCGCCCCGCTCCGCCCCGCTCCGCCCCGCTCCGCCCCGCTCCGCCCCGCTCCGCCCCGCTCCGCCCCGCTCCGCCCCGCTCCGCCCCGCTCCGCCCCGCTCCGCCCCGCTCCGCCCCGCTCCGCCCCGCTCCGCCCCGCTCCGCCCCGCTCCGCCCCGCTCCGCCCCGCTCCGCCCCGCTCCGCCCCGCTCCGCCCCGCTCCGCCCCGCTCCGCCCCGCTCCGCCCCGCTCCGCCCCGCTCCGCCCCGTCCCGCTCTACCCTTCCCCGGCCTACCCTGTCCCTCCCCGCCCTTCATGGCGAGCCCGCCCCTCCACGATCCTACCAGTCCCGTCTAAACCCTTTCCACCTCGCCCTAATCTTTCTTTCTCCACACTTCACTCCACTCCACTCTGCGTTGTCCCCTTCAACCCGGTGCGTAAAGCTCCGCTCCGCCCCGCTCCGCCCCGGTCTGTCCCACTCGCCTCGCCACCCCCCTCGCCAGCCGCCGTCACGTTGCACCGCTGCGGCAACGCCGTGGCTCCCGGTGCGTACAAATTCCCCGTCCGCGCCCTGTGGCGAGCGGGCGGCCGGTCGTTACCGTTGCGCGTCCCGCGGGACAGCCGGCCGGCCGGCCTGCCTGTCCTCCCCGTCCTCCCCGCCCTCCCCGCCGCGCCCTGTCCGCCCGCGAGCCGCCGCCCGTGCACGGTCTTCGTCGCCCCGCCCCGCCCCGCCTCGTCGCGCTCGACGCACGCCCGGCCGGAGCGGTGAAAAATGGTGTGCGTTGCCACGTGTGGTCCACCTCTCCTCCCCCCTCCCCCCCCCCCCGCGACTCGTCCTGTCCTCTCCGCTCCCCCGCTCCCCTCCCAGCGGCCACAATGCGCGAACCCGCAGTGGTTCGCGCCACCAATCCAGCGACCCCCCCCCCCGCCGCCTCCCACGACTCGTGCCCCGCTTCTCCGCCGCTCGCCTCCCCGCCCTGCCCCGCCACGCCACGCCACGCCCTGCGACAGCCCGACAGCAATTCGCGACTGTGACGCCCGCCCGACCGTGTCATACGCCCGCGGCCCTCTTAAAAATCCATAAATATCAAATGCAATCGAGTTCCATGCGGAAAAGATTCGTTCCAACTTCACTTGATGGATTTTAACGAGCTCATGACAAGCTGTAAACAAGTCCCTTTACCGGATTTTCATTTGCAATTAAATTAGTAGAATATTGCAAGTTCAAATAATTAAATACGCAGAGCGAATTGGACTAATTGGATTTTAACGGATGAAGGACAATGTTGTCCCGGGTACTTGAAACTCAAAATTACCATAACGCGATTTGTTGGATTTGCGAGCAACTCAACGATACGAATGGGAAGTTTATCAGGAGCTGTGTCTCGTCTGCTGCAGCAGGAGACGCGCCGCCTCCTAAAAGGCGTTGGGGAGGGGAAAGGGCGGGTGGGAGGGGGATTATAGAATATAGAGGCGCGTTGGCGCCCTGGAGAACGTGGTGTTCGATCGCACGCAGCCGGAGCGGCCTCGCCCCGCGGCTTAAACTTCGATTTGGACTTCTGTGGAAATGACTGGCTTCGACCCCACAACGAACGGTAGGAGTCGAGAGGGCGCGTCAAGAAATGAGTTATTGAATTTAAGGACTAGTATTGAACGAATCGTCGCTGCACAAGAAGTGACTCACAGTTCAATAACGTCATTTTTAGGTTTCATTAAAGGAATTTGTTGGGAGGTTTAATTTTACTCGCAAAATGTGCGTACATGGTTCACTAGCAGTTTGAAAAATGAAAATATCAGGATGAATTTTGGTAGTCAAATTCTACCCCACAAAACTAGAGACACCAGACCAGATATTGTAATAACTAAAGCGCTCGAAGTTACGTTTCTTGCATGTCAATTGGGTTATGAGTTAATATATTTCCTTACTTCCGAAGAAATTAAGATCTAAGTACTACTTAAAATTTTCCTTCAGCCGTTTTGGAGTTCTGGAACATTTATACTTGTAAAGATTTTCGTTTCCATTATGCTCTCGAACGGCTACTTCTGTATCAAAGTGCTCTTTTAAACGTAAATGTTTTGCTGGTACCTAATTATTTCCGTTTCTGTAACCCGTCTGCCATTTTACCTATTAATGATTAAAGCAAGTTTCAAATCGGAACAAATACATTATCCCTCTACGTCTCGTAAACCGCCCTTGCTGAATGTACGGTTGACACGGCTCTGAAGACGCCTAATAGATGGAAATCCCTGGCTCACTGGAACATGGTTCATGCACCATGGCAGTGAATGCAATGCACAGACAGGACACAGTGGGTATACAGTCTCTTGTTAAATATACGTCTGCAGAATTGAACGCATTTCGAGGTTTAGTTACGTCCTGCGTACGTTCCACATATGCGGATGTAAACAAAATTTCTAAACAAAAGGGGTGCTCCGTTTACAACGCTTTTCATTTGTAACAGTACACCGGGGATGCCTGGTCATTAATCGCAAGTTTTCGAATAAAAGTTCTCTAGCTGAGTATGGATTTGAAGCAGCAGCGATGGACAACGCAGATTTTGATGTTAATTCAAACCTTTTGATTGTTCTTATTGTGTTGCTTTTAATAGTGTCTGTGAATATTATTTTTGCCAAGAAAGGTTACTTTGAATTAAAGCAAATTTTGTAAATGGTAGAGATGGTACTTTAGAGGTAGGTGATAGTCTAAAAAATAAAAAAAATGTATGAAATTGCATCAATGTAAGTTAATTAAATACCACATATGTAATTTACTCTACCATACAGAGTCCATAAAAGAAATTTCATTGTTCTATTATACTTTAAGACGTTTCTGTAAGATACGTTCTATAAGATACGATTGAGAAATCATAATTTTACAAAGACATCATTTATCACTCAAAATGGTTAAGAAATATTAAAATGCTATTTCCATGTTTCAGTAAAATTAAGTAGAAAGCAATTGTACTCGCTAAATCTAAATGTAAAATCAATTTAAAGCTGTTATCTTGTTCTCATTGACCATGATGATTTTCAATGTGCTGAGAATAGGTTGAAACTTTTTTTAGTTGTCGATATTCTGTTCATTTATTAAGCAATATTTAAGGCTACACATCATATAATCAGATAAATTGATAAATTCATGATATACAAAAATGAAAAAATATATAATTAGATGAATAAATAGATGCATGAATGGGGTCTAAAAAGACTGAATTGTAAAGTATTTGGACACGCCAACTCTTGTAAATTTAAATAGTTTAAAATTGTTCCTAAAAATTTCCTTAAGGCAGTACACTTCAGTGTAGCAGTTCCCGATCGCCAGTCTCCATTCACAAATAACAGAAACAACAGGCAAATGCAGATATCACTTTCCCGTTCTCCATCTCATTAAATTCCGTTTCATGACGAGAGCGCATGAGATTCCGGCCTCGGTGACTGCAGCGGTCGATTGGCTTGCCGCACGCCCAGGCGCAATTCGGAGCGACGCTCGCGCGAGCCCGCTTCGACCCTGTCGCCCCCACCCCCACCCCACCCGCACCCCCGCCGCCGCCCCACCCCGCCCCTCCCGCGACCTCCCCTCCGGGCGGCGTGCGTGCGAACGCGGCGCGGGCGAGGGCGCGGGCGAGGGCGCGGGGGCGTGGGAGTGTGTTCAAGTATTGCAAAATGACGCGCGCAAATTTGGAGGACGCGGACGGGCGGAGACCCGTGCCGGCCGCCCTGCACGGAAGGCGGACGCGGAGAGGAGAGGAGAGTCGACAGGGTGAGGGGGGGCGAGGTGATGCGGGACGAGATGAGACGGATCAGGTGAGGGAGAAGAGGTGACGGGGGCGAAGTAAGCGGGCGAGATGAGGAGGGACGAGGTCGGGAGGACGATCTGAAGTGGAAAGAGGCGGGGAAAGACGAGGTAGAAGGGACGATGTAGAACGTGACGGAGAAAGAAAGTGTTGGAGAAAGGAAAGAGAGGCAAGAGAGAGTAGAGCATGTAGGAAGCACGTTAGATGTACGTTAGGTGTGTATTGTCTTCAGTAAACTTTTAGAAACAATTCCGAAATTTAATAATTTGGACTTTCTGTATTTTTATACTCCAGCCCTTTATCTATTTTTTCATCTTAATGTTTTTCATTTTTGTATATCATGTTATATATTTATTCTATTATCTAGTAAATGCAATGTTGATGCATTTCGGTTTTGTGTACTATGGTATTTTATTTCTATTGTAACTTCAGCGATATTAGGTAGAATAGAAAACTAGTTTAAAACTAACGGATTTACCCACCCCAACATTGTCATCTGGCATCCAGGCATCTTCCAGGCGATCGGCGGGCAAGGTGGGGTATCATCCACTTCAGAATCTGAGTGGAAGGTTACGCAACTATCCCTCGGCGCGTTGCAGCCCAATGAACTACAAACTCACCTGCCGCTTGGATTAATTACCTAGATACACTGTACTCCCAAGTACATCAAAGCGGCGGCAAACTTCCGCCCAGCGTCCTCGTCGCGCTGAAGCTCTGCGACCTAGGAGCAATAGAGCGCGATGGCGTAAGCTACTCCTCTGTGCACTCGGCCGCAGTCGGCGCTAGAAACTCTCGTTCTGCCCCCCCCCCCCTTCCCCGCTCCCCGAACCGCCCGCACTCCCACCTGGCCCACAAACGAAAATAGGGACCCACACCGGCAAGCCGTTCCGGTCCGCTCTCCGCACCACATCCCCCGCCACTTCCCTTTCCCCGTCTTTTCTCTACCCCAACCCTATTCCTCTCTCCCCGCTCCCGATCCTCGGCTCTACGCTGCCCATCCCGTCGTCCTTCTCGCCCCCTCCCCCTTCTCCGTTCCCAACAACTCTCACCTACCCCCTGCTCCCCATTCCGCGCCCCGGACTCCAGCCCCATTGCCCCCTGTAAATCAACCCAACTCCTTCCCCTCTCTCCGTTTACTGGTACACTTCAACCCTCTAACTCCTTCCCCTGTCGTCCGATTACCGTCGACCGTTTCTCGTTCACCATCGTCCGTTTCTCGTCGCTGATTCAAGTTTCCCTTCCCTCTTCCCTTCCTCTGTTTCCCGGTCGCGTCACCCAACTACCGCCCCTCATCACCTCTCCGATCGTCTATCCACGTGCTCCATCTCTCTGACCCTTCCTCCGTCCCCACCAGTCCTTCCAACACCCCACCCCCCTCAGCCCGCGCTACCGCATCTCATCGCCTCCCCCTCCCGTCCTCCTCCTCCTCCCCACGATCCCCGACCTCGCCTCGTGAACGCTCGCGCGTGTAATGAGTTAACAGCGCGGAACAGCGGGCGGCCAAGACAATGAACCGGAAGTTGGACCTGGCGGCGCGCTCTCGGTGCGCTCTTGAGCTCCGTTCGTTTATGAAGTCGGGGCTTTGGAATCCTACGTCGAACTAGCGAACGCAAAGCGCTGTTGGAGGAACCGCCAACGAGCGAAGGGGCGTGTCCGCACGGACTAGAGAACAGCAGGTTAAACTCCAGGCTAATACTACCTACGAAAAACGACACCGGTTCAAGTGGTTGTAGATGTGGTCCGCAGAAAGAACCTGCGCGTGTTATTACGAACAAATATAAAAAAATATGTAAAAACAGTTGAGAACATATTTTCTTATTTCAAAAATAAATAATTAAAAAATAAAGCTTAACACGATTTTTAGTCTCATGATTTTTTAGTCTGGAAGTATGATTTTCGTTTGCTTTTGAGAATACGAGTATTTTCACGTATACTTTATATTTTATCATGCAATATACATGGCACTTTTCGTTTATTAATACTTGTCCATAGCGCTTTACAGATTATAGTGCTCATGAAAAAAATAAAACGTCAAAGCAATACTAAAACTGAAAACCAAAACACTCATTTAATTTTTGCTGTTACGTACGTTTTGTTTAATTATAGAGCCACTGGTTATTTTTCAATTGTTTTCATAGATAGTACAATTTCTAAAGACTTCTGCGAACAGCATGTTTCATTCCATGTATATATGTGGATGCTCGTGGCTGTCCGGGTGGCGCCGCATCGAAGGCTCTGATGCCATGCTTTTGACCATCTTCATCAGTCGTCTACCATAGAAGGACCATGGGAAGTTGTCAACACAACATTCGACGCATCACCCGGAAGGCCCATAGCATTGGCAAGATTGACTGCGGAAGTCTACCGCTACATTTTTGTACTGTTGTCTAACATCCTAGGGATGTCCGGATATCTCCGGATGCGGAATCAAAGTCTCCGGGTTGCTTCAAACGTTTATGGGATGATATTCAAATCATAACGTACGAAACTAGACCTTTTAGTTGTGGTATCCTACATCCAGAAACAGAAAAGTATTATGTTGAATTGTGTGGGTCCTTTAATACGGAAAAGAAGCCGACATGGGTAGCCGATATTGCTCGGCGGATATGCCTGAGCAGTTGCGGTTCGAAGTCACGAGTAAGAATTCTGCCTCGGGAATGGATGCTATCTTGTCTGTTGGGAAGGTAGGATAGGATTCAGGACATGGGGCAATGCTTCCTATACTTATGTTTCTTTTACTGAAGCTTAATTTATGAAGAGTGTGCGTTTGTGCATGGACAGCTGAAATTGTTTTGATTTGGGAAGCTGAAAAGTTTACTGTGCATTGGGCGCAGGCGTAACAGCATGTCTATGCATTCAGACCCCCACCCCGGCGACTACAGTTGGCGCGCAGTGCGAGAGAGAGAGGGGGGGAGGGATGGAGTAATTTTCAGAGGAAGTAGAGGTGGATTGTGAAAGTCACCCCTCCTCGCGCATGCGTATTCGAAGGGAGATTAGTAACTTGTTCCGCTATAGCACATGTTGCAAATCCCTGGACCAACCCCTTCAATTCTCTCCCTTCTCACCGGTTTGGGTGAACGCAGATAATAGCAGGTGCAGGACGTACGGGTCGCGGAGTCAGTGCCCTCTAGGTGTAGCTGCCTCCACACAAGACTCAGGAGGTATGCGTGTCTGTAGGCACCGAAAGGTGGAGAGACTGAACATTCTTAGAGGTTGAAATTTTAGTTGCAAAGTTCTTTGTGAACTAGAAAAACGTTCTTTTGACGTTGATGTGTTCTTTGGAAATCTTTTTAGTACGAAATTTAAGACAATGAAAAATATAACAAAGAAGCTGATCAACCAGGCCATAGACAAAGCATAGGCATATTATGAATAACTATAACATTTGGTGAATGATCCAAAGGCCTTAACTCACCTTTTGGACAGTTTTAATTTCTCACCCAATATTGATTAGAAATTCGTAAGCTTTCGTTAGGAATAAAATGCTTATATGTGGAGGCAATTCTCTCAATTATAATTTATTCCTTCCATGAATTTTAAGACTCTTTTGTGATATTATAAAGATAATACAATGTAAAATTTTGAAGCGATTCAGAGTGTGTAATTTCGAGTTCAATCCCTGATGTGTTGAATCTGCGCCCTTGCTGTATTCTAGTTTCTAAAGCAGAGCTCACGCCGCCGAGAGATTGACGCAGTGGTCGAGAATTGAGCAGTTACCAAAATTCCTCTACAGCAACTAAGAATTTACATGCCGTTGATCTTGAACTAAACGCTCGTTTGAAGCTTATAATTATATGCATTTTAGGACATAAAATGAGTTCGTGTTAATATGGTTTCGCTCAAAATATTTTTAAAAAATAGATCTTTCAAAAATGACAGGAGTTTATTTTCTGTTCAGTCGAATTTTAGACTTCTTTTTCACAATAGATAATTAATATTGTTTCGATTAACAATTTTTTAAATATTTATTCAATAATACATAGCTCAGTTTATTCACAACGTTTCGGGACAATGTTGGTCCCATCATCAGTTAACTGCGGGGCAATGATATATGAAATGGCATTTAGGAATTCTAGTTACATATTTCCAGATTGTTTGTTAATAATTATGTATTGTTACGAACGTTTAAATTAATTAAAAATGTAAAGTAACTTAAAATCGTTTAGAAACCACACTGAAACACAATAAATTGTCAAGTAATTAATTATAGACATTAATGGAGGCTCTAATTTAAGTAGCAAACAAAATTACAAAAACGTGACAAACTATTGTAACGCTTACTATATCAGAAGCCATCAGCGGCTTAAAAATAAATTCACATTAATGAATTCATTTCAATTAAAAGATACCGTTTTTGAATTACGATTGTAAGTTTAAATGTAAATTTATGCGGGCTCGAAGTTGCATAATATAGTAAACGAGGTTATGTTATTTCATGTCCTTGTATAGCTATAAAAGGATAATCACAATTGATTTGTAAAATTTTCTTGAGGTCCCTGCAGAGAGGGCTCCAAAATTGCTACGCTATCCCTCTTTCTAGAAGGTGAAAGTACTTGTATTATTATTGTTTTCAGGTGAAAGTACTCGAATGATTATTGTTTATACTAATATCTTCAGAGTACTCTATATATATGGAATCTGGAAGAAAAGTGAATTTTCCCAGAACTCAAATCAAAAACATTAAAATAATAATCATTATTATTAAAATTTACTCATCAGACACGAATGCCTTCGATAGCCATTAGCTTTTCACTTTTGAATAATCAACGCTGGAAATCGAACTTAAACGGAAGTTTCATCGTCATTTGCTGTGAATTTTTTGGTTCTAAGTATCTGCCTCCTTTATTGACTCATCATTAATTTATTTGCGCAGAAGAGATTTCCCAAAGGAATCGTCCTGAAATGACATTGCAATGAAAGATTGAAACGCGGATGTTGTCCACCAGTCGTGAGACATCAGAGGAATTATTGTTTGTTGCCAATACAGTGATAGAATAAGCGATTACATAAAGACACCATCTACTCGAAAAAAAAAATTAATGAGAACAAGAGTCATGCACAAATTTAATGTAATTTACTTCTCCTAAAACAGAAAAACTGCAAATAAAATTCTCTTCATTACAGTACCAGAACCAGATGGAACCAGTGGCTGGAGACGTATGACAACGCACGGAAGAGTAGGAAGGTTGGAAAAGGGGGAGTAAGAAGGATGTTGGGAGAGGAGTACCGTACATTCTAGTACATAAGCGTATTTTAATCTCCATTCGGCGAAGTGAATACTCTTCAATACCAAATGGCTGAAGACGTGAAACTAAATGGCGTGGCTGAAACCAAATGGCTGAATTCATTACAATTCACAAAAGAATAGGAGGTGGACGGGCTAGGAGAGAAGTGTACTACAATCTCAGAACATGAGTCTACCTTAGTTTCCTGTTCACGGCGATCAGAATCCTCTCCACCGTACCAGCTTGGAACAGGATGGCTGAAGACGGTTGACCCGGGAGACAACGCGGGGGCGGGGGGGGGGAAAGAGGGCACGACCCCGTTCCTTGCTTGCGTTCCCGGCCCCACCCCACCCCGCCCCGCCCCTCTCCGGCCTCGCCGCCGCCCTCTCGCTTAATTACAGTGGCAGGGCGACGGCGACGGCGTCGCGGCGTACGCGTCAGGGTTGCCCCGAGCCGACGCCTCGTTAGGTATTGATTGACCCGGTGCTTAACCTAACCGATCCTAAGAGGTGGGAGGAATAAGGAAGTAGCGTTTGCCTTTGCATGAGAGGCAGCGAGGCCGCGGGCGGCGGCGGCGGTGGTGGAGGCGGCGATGGCGGAGATGAGGACGAGAACATAGTCGATGGTGCCGGCGGTGGGAACGTGAGGCTGCAGAGAGGGCGGGGCTGCTGAGGTAGCGAGCGTGAGAGCGGGGGAGGCAGGCGGCGGGGGCGGCTGAGTTGGATCTGCAGAGCGGGCGGGGCGTGTCCGAGGGTGATAGTGAGGATAGTGGGGAGTGGGAGAGTTGCGGAGAGGGCGGGGCATGGGACGAGGACTGAGGGGCGGTTTGGTTCTGCGGTGTCGGCGGGCGCACTGGGAGCAGGGAGGGGGAGGCTGTGACGGCAGAGATGGCGAGGACGGCGGAGCGAAGAAGACGTTAAGGCTCAAGACGACGGGAGGAGGTTCGTGAGAGACGAGGACAATGCTCCTGCAGGTTGTGTAATCTCAAGTTGCGTCGGCGTGGAGACGGGAAACGAGAGACGAAACGCTAATGAAATGTGGGATTGAACGGCAGCGCGAGTCGAAAGAAGATGCGCTTAAAACGGGCATTTACTCGTGGTAGATGCGAATGACTGCAAATCATGGTCTGAATAATTCGTGGTTGGGGGAATGACGAACTGAAAAAAAAAAATTTTCTTTGAAACCACAAAATTTAATGTTCGAGAGACCTACAAGGGATACAGCATGTAAAAAGCACAGAGATTAAAAAAATACCATGTAAGTAAACATACGACAACAATAATCTTAGTAAATCATAGAACCTGTCTTCTTAGCAACAACACAAATTTCAAATGCCTATCTCTCGTTTGCATTCTTCTGTATTTTTGCCGTAGAAGAGATGCGACATATCCTACAGAATGTGTATTATGATGACTACGCAGAGCTTGGAAGTGAAATAAATACTTTCTACCTGTCAGCCATGAGCAGTCCTCCTAAGATGTACCGAAGCAAGAGGGATAGAGGAAGGAAGAAAGAGGAAGGAAGAAAGAGGAAGAGAGACAGAGAGGAAGAGAGACAGAGAGGAAGAGAGACAGAGAGGAAGAGAGACAGAGAGGAAGAGAGACAGGGAGGAAGAGAGACAAGGAGGAAGAGAGACAGGGAGGAAGAGAGACAGGGAGGAAGAGAGACAGGGAGGAAGAGAGACAGGGAGGAAGAGAGACAGGGAGGAAGAGAGACAGGGAGGAAGAGAGACAGGGAGGAAGAGAGACAGGGAGGAAGAGAGACAGGGAGGAAGAGAGACAGGGAGGAAGAGAGACAGGGAGGAAGAGAGACAGGGAGGAAGAGAGACAGGGAGGAAGAGAGACAGGGAGGAAGAGAGACAGGGAGGAAGAGAGACAGGGAGGAAGAGAGACAGGGAGGAAGAGAGACAGGGAGGAAGAGAGACAGGGAGGAAGAGAGACAGGGAGGAAGAGAGACAGGGAGGAAGAGAGACAGGGAGGAAGAGAGACAGGGAGGAAGAGAGACAGGGAGGAAGAGAGACAGGGAGGAAGAGAGACAGGGAGGAAGAGAGACAGGGAGGAAGAGAGACAGGGAGGAAGAGAGACAGGGAGGAAGAGAGACAGGGAGGAAGAGAGACAGGGAGGAAGAGAGACAGGGAGGAAGAGAGACAGGGAGGAAGAGAGACAGGGAGGAAGAGAGACAGGGAGGAAGAGAGACAGGGAGGAAGAGAGACAGGGAGGAAGAGAGACAGGGAGGAAGAGAGACAGGGAGGAAGAGAGACAGGGAGGAAGAGAGACAGGGAGGAAGAGAGACAGGGAGGAAGAGAGACAGGGAGGAAGAGAGACAGGGAGGAAGAGAGACAGGGAGGAAGAGAGACAGGGAGGAAGAGGAAGGGAAAATGGAAAATGTCAGGGAGAGTAAGCTAGAGGTAGAGTCCGCGAGTAATGTAGGTAGAGTTATAGTTGTTAATGATAATGATGATTCTGGTGAGGAAGGCAACTTTCCGTCTGTCTCGAGACTCGCTGGTAAGATCACAGAAACGTCGTCGTGTGCTTGGGTGCGGAGGTGGGCAACAAAGCCTTAGCGCCGGACAATAGCGATAATGAGACAAAGCCAACAGTGGCCATCAATAGTCGACGGCGGGCTTGCCGCCGCCCGCCCCCACCTGGTCTCCGCTGGCTGCCCCGCCCCGCCAAACCCCTGCCTACCCTCGCCCACTCCCCTCCTCTTCCGTCCTCTCCCGTCCCGCCCACCCCGCCATCTCCCCGCTCTCTCCGCCGCTCCACCCACTTCGCCCGCCCGGCACCCCCTCCCCGCTTTCTCCCCGCTGCCCCGCCCCGCCCCGCCCACCCGGCGCGAGGAAGAAGTCCAAAAGGCAGCGCTTTCCGATTTGCCGCACACAATGGCCGCACCTGTTTGTCGCGGGATCGAACGCGCGCTTCAAAGACCGTGCGCCGCCCTTTCCTTCCTCCGCGCCGCGCGCGCGCCTTGGCCTGCTCCCCTCGGCTCCCCTCGGCTCTCCTCGGCTCCCCTCGGCTCATTTCGGATCACCTCCACGAGGCAACCGATGCAGAAAGCGCACCTTACTTGATGCTGATTACCCGAATTTAATTCGCCTTAACTGTCGTATACCAATGAGAGGCGCTGGCGGGGGATGGGGGCAAAGACGGATCCCAGTGTAGTTTTCTCTCTCTCGCTCTGTCTCTCTCTGTCTCTCTCTCTGTCTCTCTCTCTGTCTCTCTCTCTGTCTCTCTCTCTGTCTCTCTCTGTCTCTCTCTCTGTCTCTCTCTCTGTCTCTCTCTCTCTGTCTCTCTCTCTGTCTCTCTCTCTGTCTCTCTCTGTCTCTCTCTCTGTCTCTCTCTCTGTCTCTCTCTCTGTCTCTCTGTCTCTCTCTGTCTCTCTCTGTCTCTCTGTCTCTCTCTGTCTCTCTCTGTCTCTCTCTGTCTCTCTCTGTCTCTCTGTCTCTCTCTCTCTGTCTCTCTCTCTGCCTCTCTCTGTCTCTCTGTCTCTCTCTGTCTCTCTGTTTCTCTCTCTGTCTGTCTCTCTCTGTCTCTCTCTCTGTCTCTCTCTCTCTGTCTCTCTCTGTCTCTCTCTCTCTGTCTCTGTCTCTGTTTAGGTAATGAGTTAGTGTCCTGTCGTTACGACTTTGATTATCAAAACATATATTAACCCCAACGTGATAATTTCGCCTTTCGATTCTTATTGGATATTGACAAAACAATTGGAAAATGTGGCCATTCGTAAAGGCTCCCGTGAAAACTTCGGCGATTGCTTACAGCCAAGCCTACCCATAAACACGAGAAAATTTTGTTTTTCATACAGTTGTACATTCGGAGCGACATAGTGAAAGTTGACTTTGGTCTTGGAAAATAGGACTGGAATATGAAAAATGAACCATCTGGGTCCTCGCGGAAAGTCCTGTGAGTACAGAACATTTTCAAATGTGTGATCTTGCCATTACACACACACATACAAACTTGGAAATTATTGTTATAGTTTGCCGAATGGAGGTCAATGGGCAATATTATAAGGATAGAAAATGAAGAGTTTGTGAGTGTGAGTGAGAGAGGGAGAAAGAGAGAGTGAGAAAGAAAGAAAGAGACAGAGGGAAAGAAAGAAGAAAGAAAGAGACAGAGGGAAAGAAAGAAGAAAGAAAGAGACAGAGGGAAAGAAAGAAGAAAGAAAGAGACAGAGGAAAAGAAAGAGAGAGAGAGAGAGAAAGAGAAAAAGACACGAGATAGGGCAAAAATTAGAGAACGAAATAAGAAAAGCGACAGTGTCTATGTAGGATTTGAATTAAAACAGCCAAATCAGAGTGGATATTACCCTTCCTTATATGCGGAGCAATTGTTGAAACTATTTGTCCAATATATTCAACACTTTACAAGTGTCAGTGAGAAAATCATCCGAAAACCAGCCATTTTGAACATTTGCCACATTGTAATAATTTCACACTCAATTCTTTTGTAATGGTATTTTTCATATTCATTTTGTTCTAAAAACTACGCATGGAGAATGAAAAAAATACAAGATTCATTTCATTAAAATTCCAAACGCATTAATGACTCTGATTAAAGTTAATTAAATCCCTGGTGAAAGTAATATAATACGATAAATTATTCTAATGGTCTCAATTGCTTGAATTACTTTACTTGGATATTCTGGCAAAAACTATATTATCTAAGGATAAAATATATTCCATGAAAATGAAAACATATTTTATTGCTTGTCGGCATTAAGAAGTCTTGCGCATTTATGCGTTTCATTTATCATTATATACAAAGAGAATAATAATGTAGATACCGTTGCTGATTCGCGCGGTTGTGATTTATCTTAGATGATTACAATTTATGGATAACTTAGAAATTTAAATAGCAAGCTTTAGATTGACTTCAAAGATTTCAATTCAGCCACACATTACTATAAAGAATATCGAAAGCGTATAATATTTTTTATTTTTATTAGTGAGATTTATGTCATAGTATGCATTTCGTCAATTTTCGTCATTTTTTTATTTTGTCAATACCAATCATGTGCATATGTATGTGTACCGCAGCTGTGAATGAAACATCTGCAACACGGATAATACTTGACCAAGAACTCCTGGATCGCTAAGGTAGCAGAGTCGAGTGCACCTCTACCAACTAAGGGTTGGGTTCCATTGTAACCCCAACCTATCCACCATGTGGATGGTGTACGAGCTTGGAAAAGCCGAGGGCTGCCTTTTTTGGTGCCTTCCCTCCTCTCGGAAACTACCAGGCAGCTTACCTTACTGGCTTAAGTACAATAGTCATCATGCACTTGACACTCGTAAATGCAGCGGACGTGTAAATTCTCACATTTTAGTCATGCATGAATTAGTATTTTTGTGTTGTGTTGTTCGTGAAATGGTGGAGAAACAGTTTCTCCAACATTGATTCTTTATAGTTCACTGTGAGACATTGTTTCCTAGAAAGGAATGCGGGCATCTAAAAGGCTGTGACTTAGTGTAAAGAGAGGTAAACCCTCCCAACATCAGCATGGACAAACTTCGAAGGTCTACAACAGTGATCATCGCTGCCAATAAAACACTGATCACAACGTTGAACCGCGCTGCTCTGTCTGGGCGAGTCGGCGGCCGGCTGGCTCACGGCCGGCTAGTCGGTCTCGGCAAAGGTCGTCTCTTACTATTCCGGGGCTCTGTTTGTCGCAAGATCGAAGTGCTCTTGGAGGGCGGACCGCCCTTAGTCTTCGCCGCCCTTTTCCTTCCGCCCTCGCCCCGCCCCCTCTTTCGCCGCCCACCCCTCCATCCTTCCTCCCCGCCCCGCCCGTCTGCACCTCTCCCCTTCCCTCGCCTTGGACGAGTCGACGCGGTCTATCGATTGTATGTTTTAGCTTTTCAAGTTGTGTAATGGGAAATAAGTCTCACTGCGGGAGCAAACTTCGAAACGATATTATGCGACGACACAGACTTGAAGAATGGGATGGAGCCATGCAATCAACAAATAAATAACAGTGTACTATTATTACCTTGCTTATTATCAGTGCCGTTATTACCGTTTCCTCCTTATTAGGTTACCTACAAAGAAATGACGAGCAGGGCTCCCTCGCGCTCTCTCGGAGGGCGAGATGCACAAGCGGAAACGGGCGGGGGTGGGGTGGGGTGGGGTGGGAGAGGGTGAGAAGGCGAGTGGGCGGGGTCGCCGGGAAGATGGAAAAGTGCCTGAAAGCTTGAGAGCAGAACGATGAAAGTCGAGAACGATGGAGATAATATTCGAGGAAGAGCTGGAAGACAACGGAATATACAAAAAGCTTGAAAGGAAAGTCTTTGGAAAGACATGGAAATAGGAAATATTTAGGGGAAACTCGGAGAGGAAATTGTGGAGTCTTGAAGAGAATGACTTGGTTACAGGAAAATCGGGAACCGTATCGTAGATGAAATTGTCTTAATCGGAAGGGCTGAAGTAAAAAAGGAAGTTTCATGCCAGTGAAGTAGCACGACTAAGTTGAACTATCAATTTCTAGGTGCAGTATAAAACAAAAGAGATAGTTGATGTAAATTATGAAACCATAGATATGATTTGAGAGTGATACTGAAAATGGGGTGTACATAGTTAAAGTGTAGCAGAAGACGCTAACGTTAAAAAATGGTAAGGTATAAAAACCAATTCGTAACAATGTAAGTGGCGGAGTCCCTTTCATTTTCTACAATTATAATGTAATACATGAAACTCTACATAGTGAAGAAGTCGTAATTGAGATACAAATACTAAACAAACAAGCATATAGAACGCTTAATGAGAGGGGTTACGTTGCACATCTGTTATGAAATGGAAAACGTCTGGGGTATATTTTGATATAAGTGAATTCGTGAAGAAAAGATGCGCAGGATGATTGGTAAGAAACTCTCTGACAGTAGAGTATGCATAGGAGTCAGAAACAGAAACGGTAACCAAATTGAAGGAATATCATCTAAAGTGGTCATACAAACACGTCTACAATTCAATTGTTCTTTTTATAAACCCCACAGTCTAATTAGACCTTTCATCTCGGAATACGCATTATCGGCTGACACCTACATATACGTATATCTTTTTTAAGTTAAAACTATCGCAAATAAACTTATTTTTCATATTTAAAAAATAATTTATTTTTTTTCCTGATTTTACCATCACTTAGAAAAATGTGTTAATATTAACAATATTGAAAACTAAGTGATTTGCATACATTTCTATAAGAATTAATTCTCTAATAATTAAGAAGCAATTTTGTAAGAATTCTGTAAGAAATGTATTTTTAAACTGGGTATTTGTTATTTCAAATATCCTTAAGCACAATGGAATGGGCGAGGGCGGCGGAGTGGGCGAGGGCGGCGGAGGGGGCGAGGGCGGCGGAGGGGGCGAGGGCGGCGGAGGGGGCGAGGGCGGCGGAGGGGGCGAGGGCGGCGGAGGGGGCGAGGGCGGCGGAGTGGGCGAGGGCGGCGGAGTGGGCGAGGGCGGCGGAGTGGGCGAGGGCGGCGGAGTGGGCGAGGGCGGCGGAGTGGGCGAGGGCGGCGGAGTGGGCGAGGGCGGCGGAGTGGGCGAGGGCGGCGGAGTGGGCGAGGGCGGCGGAGTGGGCGAGGGCGGCGGAGTGGGCGAGGGCGGCGGAGTGGGCGAGGGCGGCGGAGTGGGCGAGGGCGGCGGAGTGGGCGAGGGCGGCGGAGTGGGCGAGGGCGGCGGAGTGGGCGAGGGCGGCGGAGTGGGCGAGGGCGGCGGAGTGGGCGAGGGCGGCGGAGTGGGCGAGGGCGGCGGAGTGGGCGAGGGCGGCGGAGTGGGCGAGGGCGGCGGAGTGGGCGAGGGCGGCGGAGTGGGCGAGGGCGGCGGAGTGGGCGAGGGCGGCGGAGTGGGCGAGGGCGGCGGAGTGGGCGAGGGCGGCGGAGTGGGCGAGGGCGGAGGAGTGGGCGAGGGCGGAGGAGTGGGCGAGGGCGGAGGAGTGGGCGAGGGCGGAGGAGTGGGCGAGGGCGGAGGAGTGGGCGAGGGCGGAGGAGTGGGCGAGGGCGGAGGAGTGGGCGAGGGCGGAGGAGTGGGCGAGGGCGGAGGAGTGGGCGAGGGCGGAGGAGTCGGCGAGGGCGGAGGAGTCGGCCAGAGAGGAGGATGCCGGGTCGGGGTGACAACCGCCGCGGGCTCTTGCCGTGATTAGAAATTGGATATCACGCGCAGGGCGGGCGGGGGGCAGACGAGCGCCTGAGGGGCGGCGGTGGAGAGGTTATGGAAAAGGGGCAACCGGAGGGACCCACGGCCCGAGCCCTCTAGCGCCTGTCTCATTTCATTTTAAGACATTTACTAGTCTCTCTGAGCGGCGCGAGCCGCCGCCGCCTCGCCAGCGTCCCTACGGTCCGCACCTCTCCGCCCCGCCTACCCACACCCCTTCTCTCTTTCTCTCTCGCTTGCTCGCGCTTCTTTTTCTCCTCTTCTGGCCGTCGGCCTCTCTCCCCATTCCGCGCCGACGCCGCTCTCCCTCCCTCTTTTCCCCTCGACCCCTCCTCCTCCTCCGCCCCCGCCCCCACCCGCCGTGGCCCGCGTCGGGGAGAGGCCTGGAAGGGCGGGGACGGGGTGGACGGGGATGGCGACGCGGTGAACCTTAAAAGCAGCCGGGGTCAGCCTAGTGAAAACGGACGGCCAGCCCGGCGGCGGGCCGGCGAGAGGGCGGATGAGAGAGAGAGCGAGTGGCGGCGGGCCTGGCTGCGAGCTGGCGCATAGGACGCGACGGTTGGTGGAAAAAATGGAGTGACAACAAAGAAGAATAGGCAGGAATAATAAAAGCGTTAAAATAGTGCTCTCCGCGACACGGCAGTCAGAAGTCTCACTTTGCATCCCTAGCGTCGGGGTACCATTTCCGTCCCAACCATTCCTAATGTTCCATTCACTTCCGATCTGCGTCCGAAGTCCCTCCTATTTCCTTCCGATTCCCATTTCTGTTCCCGTTCGATTCCTGTCTGATCTCCGCTCGATGCACCACCTATTCTCGACCGTTTCACGTCCCATCGGCGTCCAATCCATTTCCGAACCGCGTCTGATACCCGTCTGAGCGTCATCCGTTTACCAAATGAACCCCGTCCGATTCGTAAAAGATTTCCGTCCTAACCTTGTCGAATATTTAAGGTGCGCAAACAGGATTTGTGGCATGTTTTCTCGCGATTCTCTCGTTTCCTAACTGTACAGCGAAGGGGGAAGAATACCTGAAACGGGGAGGAGGGCGCTAAAAGTCTGAAAGGCCCTTCTCTATACAAAGTAATTTGTACACCGCACCGGGCCGTGAGGTGCCCGGGGGGGAGAGGGATGGCGCTGGTTAAGAAGGGAGGCGAAGGATGACAAATTTACACGAATTTCATTGCACATACGTTTATTTATATGAAATGCTATTCTACGTTGATGGGATGATATGACAAATGATATATATTGATTGTACAGACATGAAATTAAATGAATGATACAAATGGTTGGATTATACGTTACTCATCACCGTGGAGGTGACGTCGTGAAGGTTGGTCGAACTACCCGTCCATGGGCACACAGCGTTGCCGAATACCTTATGCTGGGTGGCTGCGGCATGCGTGGACCAGCGGTGCTCCTCTCCCGGGCGAAGCGGGAATGCTGGCGTCCCACACAGTTCGCTGGTTGCGGGGAGAGTATGTCCCGCAGCTTGAGCACAGACCGGGCCCTAGGTGGGCCCTGACAGCAAGAGTGTGCGGGCGGCACACACGGTCTCTCGCCAGCAAGTAACTGAAGGTGTGCGAGTCGGGTCTATCCGTACACCTGTATAGTGGCGACACTTGTATAGTGGCTGCTCGTCGATGATAGAGTAGCGCACTCAACTTACTGATACACGTGCCGAGGGCAGCGTTTTTACGTGCGCGAAGCGCAAAACATGGAAATGTGTTCGTGAGCGCGGAGACTGCTCAAGGAAAAGGCCATGGATAGGCAGTGTGGCCTGTGCCTCTCGCGGTGGTTCTCGCAAGTCTCTCCTGGCACAAGTGAATGTCGCGTTACAAGCCAGAAGGCTGCAGCCCTTCGGGAAAGCGGGGGGGAGGGGCGCCGTTCGGGGGAGGGGCCGGCGGCGCGGGTGCGGCGTGGGTGCGGCGGGCGCACCCTGCGGGAGCGGCCGCCTCCGGAGGGAGGGAGCGACCACCCGCCTTTGCGCGAGGGCTTTGTGTTGTGGACGGAACACTAACCTCTGATTCCAGCATTGTTGCTTCATCGCTCATATCATATCACACCTCATCCTTCAATGCACCTGTCACCTCAGAGTAGAATAAAAGGCGTTGATGTAGGAATAATAATACAGAAATTTATGAGGCGTTGCGTTTGTATTTGACTTGGTGTTGTAATTGTTCCGATGTTCAAAGTCGAATGAAGACAAAGACGACCAAATAGATGCATGAATGTGTCAGATGGTAATCCTAAGAAAAGACAGAGATGTTATGTGTTCGAGTTTTTGATAGAGACGGCATTTCCGAAACAAAGATACTTCATGATAAGATGTGATTACGTGGTAAAATGGCGGAAGAAGAATAAGTGAATTATGGAAGGCATGCAGTTAGTATATTGATGAGAAAGTGTACGAAATATATGCGAATGCAATGAATGAGCTGCAGATCAGAATTCCATGTGTTGCTTCGTGTAGGATGTGTGGATGTAGTGATAGAGGTCATTAAAGTGTTAGTAGGTGAATGAAATGACACCAACAAAGAATAATGATTTTATAAAACATTTAATTATTTTTTGGTGAGCATATGCTACTTTCATTAAAGTAGTCGTCTCCTAATAGTTTTTGCAAATTAGTAAGTACATGCACTCGTCTAACACTTTAAGCCTGCAATACGTCACTTCCATTCCATCACAAACGTCGCTCGTCCGAAGCTTACGGTCAACGCTTCTGTGCCTATCCCTCGCTCCGGTCACAAAGCCGAATATCTCAGTGATTGCCCCACGCTCATCGCCTAACCCCCATTTCCCCAAGTCCATCGCCCCACACCATTGCCCCAAGTCCATCACCCCACACCCATTGCCCCACGTCTATCGCCCCACACCCATTGCGACAAGTCTATCGCCCCGCACCATTGCCACAAGTCTATCGCCCCACACCATTGCCACAAGTCTATCGCCCCACACCATTGCCACAAGTCTATCGCACCACACCATTGCCACAAGTCTATCGCCCTACACCCATTGCCACAAGTCCATCACTCAAAACCATTGACACAAGTCCATCACCCCAATCCATTACACAAGCCCATCGCACAATGTTTCGTTTGACGACCACTGTCCTACGTCCTAAATCCCATGACCGACGCTTCAATCCCTTCTTTCTAAGCCCCAGGAATCGCGACTCACTCCCTAATGTAAACGCTTCACGCCCAACGTGTCGCATTCTCCGCCCCGTGTGTCCCAATCCCCACGCCCAACGCTGCCCTCTGCCAGGAGATGACGGCCCAGCGGCTTGGTGGGGGTGGTGGGGGGCACGGGCGACGCTTGCGTAAGCGCCACTGGCCAACAGCGCACCACTCGGGCAGTGAAGGGGGAGCGGCGCGAGCTTTCACTAATTTTCGAGTTGTCACCGTGACATCCCGGCGAAGTGCGGCGGAGCCGGCCTGCCTGTCTGCCTGCCACGCAGGCGGTGCACAGGCGGGGCGGGGCGGCGGGAAGGGAGAGGCAGGGGCAGGCGCCGCGGCCACGATATGAGTCCGCTGACTGCCACACCCAGTGCCATTGCCCGACGCCTACTACTCTCCCCCTCTGCTTTACCCTTCCACTCCCTGCCCACAGCTCACAACCCCACCGCTCACCGGCCACGCCCACCCGCCACAGCCAACGGCCACCACCGACGCCTTCGTCCCCCGCTTCTACTTCATCCCTCCATCACACAGCTCTTCGCCATCCTCCCACTGCCCACCACCAACGTCCACTACCCACTGCCTACTACCCAATGCATACTGCACTCCCCTGCTCCCATCTCTTCCGTTTCCCGCCCACAGGCCTCTGAACGATTTCCACCACCGCCCAACGACCTTCCCCGATCCAACGTCATCCCTTCCTCCCACAGCTCTTCGCCATCCTCCCACTGCCCACCACCAACGTCCACTACCCACTGTCTACTACCCGATGCATGCTGCACTCCCCTGCTCCCATCTCTTCCGTTTCCTGCCCACAGGCCTCTGAACGATTTCCACCACCGCCCAACGACCTTCCCCGATCCAACGTCATCCCTTCCTCCCACAGCTCTTCGCCATCCTCCCACTGCCCACCACCAACGCCCACTACCCACTGTCTACTACCCAATGCATACTGCACTGCCCTGCTCCCATCTCTTCCGTTTCCTGCCCACAGGCCTCTGAACGCTTTCCACCACCGCCCAACGACCTTACCCGATCCAACGTCATCCCTTCCTCCCACAGCTCTTCGCCATCCTCCGACTGCCCACCACCAACGCCCACTACCCACTGTCTACTACCCAATGCATACTGCACTCCCCTGCTCCCATCTCTTCCGTTTCCTGCCCACAGGCCTCTGAACGCTTTCCACCACCGCCCAACGACCTTACCCGATCCAACGTCATCCCTTCCTCCCACAGCACTCCCCTCAATAGCCACCACCACCATCCTCTGCCCACGCGCTCTCACCCAACGTGTACTGCACTTCTCTAATCCCTTCCGCTTCTCGCCCACAACACACTGCCCACTAACCCCATCCTGCAGCCTCTGCCCAGCGCGCACCGCCACCACCCAACGGCCGAGCCCGCGCCAACCTCATCCATCCCTTTCACAAACCTCCGTCACTGCTTAAGCTCAGGCAGACCCAGTAAGCAGTGTCCATTTCAAACCCTCATGCGTAGATAATAACCAAAACCGGACTCAGTCCTGGGCTGGCTGGCAAAACGCGCTAAAATGCCGTTCATAAGTTTAAAATGTGTACATACGTTTTTGTCGGTTTTTGTGGTCAAGAAAAAACGCCCCAATGGAAATTCGTTTTTTGTTTATTCAAAATATTAGCCATCGGCTTGTACGCACTTCGCCTATCTTCATGTAAGATATGAGTACCATACCAGCAGAAATGCTTGTTTTTTGCGGCAGACCATTCGTCGAGCCATTTTCCAACTTCCTCGCAATTGCTGAAGGACTGCTCTGCGAGCACGTGACCCATTGTTGCGAAGAGGTGATAGTCAGATGACGCCAGGTCGGGGCAGTACGGTGGGTGCGGAAGGATGCCCCATCCAAGCGATTTCAAGGCGTCTTACACTGGTTTTGCTGTGTGAGACAGTGCGTTGGCGTGCATTTGCCGTTCAGTCAAATCGAGTGGGACCCATTTACCGAGTTTATTGACCTTTCCCATTGCTCGTAAACGTCTGCTGATTGTTTCTTGTGACACACTTAATGCTTTTATCTATTACTGTTGAGTTTGAGTTGGGTCATCATTCAATAATGCCTGCAATTGCTCGTCTTCGCAATTGTCTGGTCTATCAGACCGCGTACTGTCTATCACATTGAAATCATCACGTATAAATGGTCGAAACCTGTCTCCAATGTTCTAATCACTGGAGCATGTTCAAGTTTTTTTTATATACAAGGCAATTTCGTAGAAAAATCAAGTAGTTTCTGAGTATTGTTTGCTTGAGTTTAATGTAATTTATTAAAAAAATTCTTCAAAACGGCTCTTAATATTTTTATATTTTACCCATCGCATAGCGCAAACGATAATTAAGGCAGGATGATTAAGGATGGCAAAGGTTCTATTTTCGTCGAACTTTCGGTATTTTTGAAAATTAATGACAAAAACTTAATATTGCAAAACCACAATATTGATGATAGAGATTTTTTGCCTCATTGAAACCTGTCCATAAAATAGTGTTAATGAAATTACGTGAATAGCGTACTGACACATGAATTTTAGTTCAAATTCCATTTTTTCCTTCTTTGGAACACTTTTGCTCTATTATAATATTGCCGTTACAAATAATACGAGAAAGTACGTGCTGTAATAACACCCAGTTTCTTTCAGAAGTTTTGAGATATTGTGTGTTGTTAAAATTTGGTCATCGATATAAAACAATTACGATTAGTTTCATTCTAATATTTCTAGCTACAATAATTTAATACGATAGCATTGTGAGCTTTTATTTCTTGTTTCGTTACTGCTCATACGCTTGCAATTCTTAATTGATGTGTAAGTACAGCACCTCCTGAAAATAAAGCACCCTGCGGATCGTAAAACACCGCCGCCCACCGCTTCCGCCCATCTGCCAATTGCAGCTCCCGTCCCAATAAAACAGGGCGACGTCGCCGTGTCGCTGGCAGGTGCAGCAATTCCACGTTCCACGTTCGACGTTGGGAGTTCGGCGCGCAGCGCCAATCAAAATTACGCACTGGGTGGGCGCCAGTGCCTTCGACACCTCGCGGGGAGGGGGGGAGCGGAACGCGGCACCGGAAGCGGAAATGGAAACGTAGCGGTGGTAACGGAGGCGCCTTGCGGCGGAGCCACACCTGCAGAGAAGGGCTCGTTCCTTGCTTTAAACGGAGTGGCACTTCGGCGAGTGTGGCGAAGATTCTGGTGTACCACACTGCAGCATACTCTCTACGTACGTGGCGCAGCAAGTTTCTCTAGGTCGTCAACGAGAAGAAACACAATTTTATTGGTAAACTTTGTGTCATCAGACATAACACATGATGCATTGTTTTTCCTCACAATCGCCTTCCAAATTAAAGCAGTTGTCGTACAGTAGATCAATATTTGTATCCCTTTGACGTAGAAGTCTGCCGCCTGGGATATATACCATAAACTTCGATTCGGTGACATGCGTATTGCTGACAGGGCAGGAATTTTTTGAGCTGAAAGAAAAGTTGGAAATAATTGGGGGAGAGATCCGGAATATAGAGTGGTTTGTCGTACGGTTGGCCCCACACATCTCGGAACACATCTTTCACTGCAGTTCCGCTGGGAGGTGTTTGACAATCCAGCCTACTCTGTGGAAGAACAAAAACATATTATGATAAACCATGGACAACATCAACCATATTATAACAAAAGAGACAATTTATAACAAACAATTGATTTAAAAACCCGTAAGTATTCTAAGCTCTGTTGGGGGTATAACCCGCGTTTTGCATCAGATATATTGAAGACGTAACACACGTTTCCACATGAAAATATGGAAAAAGAGCAGCCATCCATGAAAACCGCAACTTTCATCACACAGTAAAACACGTTACCACCCTGAAGAACTTAGAAACAACGCGTCTTAAGCTCCTCGTGTTGTTTTGGTCTGCAATGTCCAGGACTTTTATTAAATAATAAAAGCAATGACATAAACACATGTTTTACTTGTGCATGTGGTTTTCATGCACGCTGAGATACTAATCATTCCAGAGGATGAGTTTTGAAAAGCGACTGTCATTTACCTCAGTCCATGCATCGGGGAAAAGAGAGGGAGAGTGACGGAGTGGGGCAAGAGAGAGGGAGAGAGAGAAAATATGCAACCGAGTGAGTAGAGACTGGTGAGTTTGATTGCAAATTATTAATAATTTCTTTGAAATTGATTCGCATCACGAGGCATTGGTATCAAAACATTAATTATCTTCGGGAAAGATTAGTCTTCTTTGGACTGATCCGTCACCTTGTTTTTGTAACTGGTCCTTGCAATCCAAGTATTATTATTAAAAAAGTACAATATGAATTGTTAGTGTTCTAGGTTAGGTTTCTTTTTTCTCCTTACTATTCACTGGAATTTTTTTGTTATTTAAGGTCGCATTAACATTTAGGTCACTTGTCTACAAATATCTCTTCATGAATGAAAGAAGCGACGTTTTTAATTCTGCTTTTCTGTTGCACATTAAACATGAATATTTCAGCGTGTTAAGTTCCTACTTCATTAAGTGTCGGAACTGTACCTTTGTAGTGAAATTCCATCAATTAACACTGTAGGAAAAATATAACTAATATAATTACTTTTCTTGGAGGAAACTAGTTATCATATTTTTTGTCCGTGCACTAGTTAGCATCATTAAGTAGAGTGCCCCAGAAGTGAGTTTCAGAATTCGAGTACCTGCCTTCGCTGTAAAACTCTCAAATCAATCGCGTTATTCACGGAACGTGTCTTGAAAAGCTCGCAGCTTTTTGCGCTCTCGTTTTCGCCCAAAGAAACCGCTGCCACTCTCCTTACTTCTCGCTTTGCGTTAAAGAAAACGTGGAGGATGGCGCGAAGGAAGAGAGGAGACGAATTGGCACTGCGGTTTCTATCCTTTTAATCCGCAGTAAACCGCAACAACATAGAAGCAAATTGATTGAATTATTCAACGCAATTAGAGAATAATGGTAATGAAATTTAAATTCCTTTTCGTGATGGCGCCCACGTCCGTGCCCGCGATACGGCAATACTCGGCTCGTAACGGGACACGTTGTTTCCAGGTCAGGCCGTTGTAGAAAAACGATTTTCCTTAACGAGCTACATCTATTTTGTTCGATTCGCACTGTGTGTGACGGGCCATTGCCGAAATTGAACAAGTTCGATTTTGAGGTTAGAGTATGCAGCCGATCGGCACCGGCGACTGGCCTGGCGCAAGTTAGCTGAAGTATCGACAGCGGGAATTAATGGTGATGGTATGTGAGTAACAACCCCGCCCGTCATATCAGGACGAGTTAATATGAAAGTCGTTTAAAATAAAAATGTAATTATAACCTCATGACCGATGGCATGCTGCGGTATTGTGAACAAAAACGGTTTAACGGATATGCTGCATTGGCGGGGAAGTAGGGGAAGGGGGAGGTGAGCGAGGCGGGATATTGGGAGGGGAAACGGGGAAGGGAAGGGAGTAGGGAAAAGGGGAGAGAATGCGACTATGGGGAAGAAGGAAAGGGGAGGAGGGGAATCGGGAGAAGCGGGTCAGGGAAGCGGGCCGGGAAGTGGGCCGAGAAAACAGGTTGGTGAAGCCGAAGTGTAGAGAGGGGAGGGGGGGCGTTAGCGGAGGGGAAGGATAACGTATGAACAGACATTGGCATCCGCCCAGATTACATCCTTACATTAGGCGGAACAACGGTTTTTGGGCGCTAAGTCCTTTTTCATAGCCGGGGCATTCACGAGTCCCCTCGCGTCCCGCGTCCCCTGCCCCTGTCCCCGCGTCCCCATCTCCGAGAGCGTTCGTCTTGCGGGAGGACACGCCGTGTTCCCCACCCTCCGCCCCGTCCTCGACGCGCTCTGGCGCGGGTGTCGGGCGTGTCCTCACGATGACTCCACTCGGACACGTCCTCGCGCCAGCCGAGCCGGGCCGAGCGGCGCGCAAAAAACGCGACAGCGTTGTCCTCCGCCCACCGCATAACAACGCATCTTGGCGCGACGCGGCGCGGTGCATTTTTAAAGCATTTTGCGTGCCCCGTAATGAAAGTAGGAAGAACAGCATTACTGTGGCGGGAGTGCCCACGTTAGCCGGCATTGCTGCCAGCGACCGCCTCGCCACAGCCACCGGAACGCTTCAAAAATGTACGCAATTAGGCCAACTACCACTATTCGCAATTTCGGATATGAACATTTGTATCTATTGTTGCGGGTTGTTACGCGACACGACGTGGAAATCCCGTTGACGGGAATAAGCTTAATGTCTTGTTTATGTGGGCGGGACACGACGTGAATTTCAGTGAGAGAGCTATCGTGTTCGTCGTTAAAACGAGTTCAAAGCCGAATCTCGACAAAAAATCAAACGTGACTTTTTTTCAAAAGTCTGATAATGAAGCAGTAAAACGTTCATTATAGGAATACCTGCTGTAGACCAATGTGTGTACTGAACTTTCGAATGATATTTCGACGAAGCGTGTGAGTCCAGCGGTTCTCGGGCGTGGCATGAATATTCAAACGCCATATCAATTATTTTTGCTAATCTAGTGCAAACAAATATTTTCTCGTACAATTTTACTGTTTTCCGCAGATTTCGACAATATGTAATTGCCTTGTTAATTGCCTATGTTAATTAATTGTGTGATGATGTGAAATGTATACACAATCATGATATAAAAGGAATTAAATATTGTTGTCCCGTTGCATCTCCTCAATAATGAACGTTATCACATTTTCTCGTTGTTAGATTGCCTAAAAAATAAAAAAATAATTATTTTGCAAACTCATTTTCTAACACATGTTTATGAACAAAACTTTAAATATTGAAGCAGGTCTGTTAAGATTAATTTTTGTGGATTATCACATTACTTTAATGCCATTAATTCATTAATTTATTTTCGTGTAATATTCCAGTTTTCTTACGCGTTACGCGTTTGTGAAACACATGCAAGTCATTTTCGTCTACATACATTGGATACTTCAATGATTGCAGCTAGCACAGGTTTAATACTACAGAATACAATAGTATAGGAAAATATCAAAATCATTTGCAGTATTGCGGTGAAATATATTGACTCTTTGGAATGGTTTTCATGTTTCTAATAACACGATTTGGCGAACAATTGTCAAATATTCAAAGGTCTATTTCATTAATTTCCAACGGGCGGAGAAATTGAGGGAAAGCTACATAGCGTTTGGCTTTTTGAAAGCTGTTTATGATTGCGATAGATACTCAGAAACTCGAGATAATAATAAACAATTAAACGGTATTGATTTGGACTGAAAAATGCAAAAATTTGATTGTGGTATTGCGTGAAGCGTGTGAATACTCATACGTAGTTTGTCACTGATTACGTCACAATGGACGCCATGCTGACGCAGGGCTCCAAGGAAGAGGCCGCACGCCATTAAATATTTGCTTTTCATCTGTTGTATTATGAAACAGTAATTATTTTCATATTATTGGTATGTAAAGAACTTTTGTACTGTGTAATTATATTATACTATGTTTTTGCAGTATTCGTGAATACTGTTTCGTTAAAACATTTAATTAATTGGAGGACTGTGTGATATTTATATTTTGAAGGATGATAGTTATTGTATGGAGTATTTATTTTGGAGAGTTGTTTGAATTTATATACAACATAATCATTGTATTTGATTTCATGTTGTATTATTATGTACAAACTAAAACCGGCGATCACCATTGTCTAAAATATTTTGCCAAGATTATTTTTAAAGATAGTTTATCGTCCAATATTTCTAGATTCTTTTTCTTTTCATTCTTTTGAATAAAAGAAATACTCACAACCAAGTCATTCCTGTACACACTCCATGTTACAGACTGAGAGGTCTAATAAGGAGATTCTAAATATGAAAATAAAAATACCGAAGTTACTGAAATAAAATATTTTTTTAAATTGAGTATAACAGCGGCTTGAGATTTAGATATGTCCTTGAAGGGGTGAGAACAACCTATCAATCTTATCTGAAAAACGTTTTTTGTTTTGGTTGACTGTCTTGGCTAATTTTTTGCCCTGTTTGTAACAAGTTATTTGAAAATTTCAAAAAAATTGTGGCAAGGAGTGCAAATTATTTAAAGATTTTCGTATCCAGTGAATGACTTTTTGTAACGTAAATGAATTGGAGATATACAGATATATATGTTCCTCGTAGAACAGTTCATGGCATCGGAGCATTTTTCTGTTAACTCTTTTACCCCCTCATTTTACTGAGTAGTTGTAGTACGATATGTGATAATCGATGTAAATTTGTATTTATATTGCGTATAATAGTATGTACACATATTTTCCAAATTAATGTAAAAAAACTGTTAATTCAACATGTAATTTTGAGCGATTATGTCTGTCACGTTTTTCAACTCAAGCTGAAAAATCCGAATAACCTAAAACATAAGTTTTGCAATAACTTCCATTTTTCACTAAAGGTGTAAAAATCGAATAATTTGACACAGCTTATGTAGATTATTTTTTAATAACCGCCATCCCCAGTCGTAGGGCTCAGTGCCTCTGCGCCAATCTACAGGGCGAAGCCGAGCCCGGCTGCGTAGCACGTACGGGGCCCACGTAGCCACCGGGGCCAGCGCGTGGATAATTTGAACTTTTACGAGTTCTGAGGTTCCACCTGCCACCAGCAGCACTTACATATCCCCTATGTGGGTTCGCATATTCTCCAGCGTACACGGGACAATTTGAACTTGAGTTTGAACTAAGAGATAGCATTGTATATGACAGGATAAAGTGAACCATTTTTCATGCCCAACTTTTGAGAGAAACGGGCTCGGATACGTAATGATCTACGAGGCGGAGTTGTTAATTACAAGAGGTAATAAGATTGTTGGTAAAATAAATTCAAAAAATCGTCCGGCGTGTAAATCCAACAAACATTGATACAATTTACAACTTCAGTATTCGCATTTTAATTTAATTTAAATATTTTTAATTTAATTTAAAGTAATGGATAGTACGTATTTGTGAAAATAATAGCAATGAAACTACACCTCGTGAAAGAACAGTTGAAGTCGTAGAAGATAATAAATAAATTGATCAAAACAAACACAAAAGATGTGATGGTGGTGGCAGAGACGGCGGCAGCAGCGGCGGAGGCGACGGCGGAGGCGACGGCGGAGGCGACGGCGGAGGCGACGGCGGAGGCGACGGCGGAGGCGACGGCGGAGGCGACGGCGGAGGCGACGGCGGAGGCGACGGCGGAGGCGACGGCGGAGGCGACGGCGGAGGCGACGGCGGAGGCGACGGCGGAGGCGACGGCGGAGGCGACGGCGGAGGCGACCTCTCCGAGGGACACGTCTTCTAGAGAACTTCTAAAGATCTTTAGGAGGGATAGAAATGGTTGAGGGGCGGTGTTCTTATTTGCGTAAAAGCAGATATGGATATTATATTAGACTGAGCTCTAAAATGGCCAACACAGGTTCAGGTGTAGTTACGCATGCGAAAGTCATGTAGTCACGTTATTTAAGGATCTAGCAGGTGAAATTCGCGCTGGCGGGAGAGTAGACGCAATAGTTATAGATTTTGCCAAAGCGTTCGATGTCGTTCCCCACAATCGGCTTGTACAGAAATTAATGAATTCAGGTATCGATTCCAGGGTGGGGGCGTGGATTAGCAAGTTTCTGCGAGACACAAAACAGAGAGTCCGAATTGGGCAAGAGTTACCTTCCGGGGCAAGCGTTACGTCAGGAATACCGCAGGGGAGTGTCATTGGACCTCTTCTATTTCTAGCGTTCGTCAATGATCTGCCAGCGCACTGAATATCAAGTGTTTGGCTATTTGCAGACGACTGCATAATATATCGTAGTATGAATTCGAAGGAAGATGAAGAAATGCTGCAATGGGATCTTGCATTATTATACTGGGCAAAAAATAATGGAATGACCGTAAATAGCTCTAAAAGCAAATCCATCACTGTTGGCAGAGGTCTTAATTACAGAGAAACAAATTACCATTTAAATAACGACATTATTCCGAGAGTTTCTTCGTGCAAGTACCTAGGAATCCATTTCGAAAGTAAATTAAGCTGGAAAAGACACGTAGATTTTGTTGTAGGGAAAGTCTGGAGATCTCTTCAGTTTGTAATGCGCATCTTAAAAAAATAGTACAACACACGCGAACGAAATTGCTTATTTATCGCTTGTCCGTCCAATAATGGAATATGGAACAATTTGTTGGGATCCGCACAAAATTATGCAGTGTAAAAATTTGGAAAGTATTCAGCAGAGAGCAGCTAAATTTCCTTTCAGGGACAAGAAAATGGCACTTAAAAACAGGTGATCAGTAGCAAGACCCTGCGCTTTGTATAAAGCTTATAGTAGTAAGCTTGGAAAGAAATTAATCGGAGGCTAAGTATTCTTGCATACATCAGTAGGGGGGATCACACGCACAAAATAAATTTAAGACTTCAGAGAACAAATGTCGGGAAATTTTCTTTCACAAGTCGAACGATAATGGAATGGAATAGATTGCCTGCTAAATCATTTGAAACCTTTCCTCGAAGCTTTCAACTGTTTCGGAAATTAATTTAGGGTATTACCAAATAAATGAGGGACTTAACTGTAAATAGTAGGTTTCAGAGCGATGCGTAAGTGTTATATTGTGAAGTGTCGTGCAGTATAGAGCAGAAAAAAGTGAAGGAGGTGATTGAAGGGTCATAGTGAAGTGCAGTGAAGTGAAGTGCAGTGAAGTGTGATCTTCATTTAACAAACATTCAGTGCGAAGTTAGATTATCGAAGTTTCTTTTTCTTAAGGTAATTTAATGTTTTATGGATCAGTTAATTTTTATGTTGCTGAACGCTTTTCTTTTGTCAGACAAAAGAGATGCTACGAACTGAGTAAAGCCCTAGATGCCCTAGATCAAATGTTTATAATCTTTCGCATGATTGAACACATTTAAGAAATCATATGTTTTCTAGAGCAGTCATATTTTATTTCCTTCCCCCTACTACTACCTTCTACGTAGAAAGTATTGTACTACTAGAGGTGTTGCTTTTTGTTTTTCTCACATTTATATATTAAGGGATATATGTATTTTAACATTATCTATACTGTTGTTGGTTGATATGCATGATTCGAAAACGCCAGAAATACGTGTTACTTTGATGCACGGCGTCGCGTGGAGAGAAGAGGATGGCAATAGAAGGGTAGGGGAGGGCGGTGGAAACGCGGCACGTGTGACGTCGGCCGGGAGGGGAAAGGAGGGGAAGTGACGCAGAATCGAACTAGGGCCGAGGCTAGGGCGCTGCAGTGGAAGAGGAGAGAGCAGACCACGTGGAATTGCGGGCGAGTGAAAAGAGGGTGTCCGAAAAGGAAGCCTGCGATCGCTTCATCGGGAGTCGAGTCGTGGCTCGCGAGAAAGAGCCGGTTCCGTTCTCCGTTTTCCGGAGCGTGTTTTGGTCTGTGGGATGGAGGCGGTAGGTATCCTAAACCAAGGATTTTTCGAGCTCGTTTCCACACGGTGTACCGAGTGTTGTGCAATAATTGGAGCGGTGGGTTGACTAGTCTTTAAAAGTAAACATAATATGTAATGAACATAACGATGGTAAAACCATGTCGTACCCGTTTTATATATTGCATGCAGTAAAAATGATGACAAATTTATATCAACTTAACATCGATGGAAAACAAAAGATGATAGAAAATGAAATTAATAATTGTAATGTGAAAGGTGAAAGGTGCGCGTGCCATCTAACACGTGTTCCACCTCTTGCCTCGAAGCCGCTCCCAAACACGGCGTGTGCTGTCGCGGACGGCCATACACGTAAGCGGTCGGCGCGCGGGCAAGGGCGGGCGCCAGTAATCAAGGTCCAAATTAGCGGAACGCGAGCCTCTGCGGCCGAGGCGGGCAGCGGACAGGGGCGCGAGCGGAAGCGGCGGCGGCGCGGCGGCGGCGCGGGGGCGGCGCGGGGGCGGCGCGGGGGCGGCGAGAGGGTGGCCCCTCACGCTGTTTAGCGGACGTGCGGAATAATTTGGTCGGAAAATTGGCCCCCGCCGTCTCGCAGCGACTCGATTTCAATAAAAATTTCCCGCTGTTTGTTAACGCGCAAAACAAACAAATGGAGACGCGGCAGTTGGGTGCCCTGTGCTTTGCTCCGCTCGCTCGCTGCGTCCTTCTCTTTCAAACGAAGAGGACTAGCGGAAGGGGGAGCACGGAGCGGCGGAAAAGGGTGGGGGCGGGACGCGATTGAAAGTACCCCCGCGCCGCACTCCTTCAATTACAAGGGGCCCCTTTAAGGCGCCCTGATTTACACTTAATTTCACTTTGTATTGGAGTTGGGACGAGTTGCAGAAAGGGGAAAACTAATGCTGGTTATGAATTTAGAATGGTTTGCTATGATTCATCTGCTCTTCTTTTGTAGACGTGATTACGAGTAGAATTTGGAGATCCTTACTCTTCTGGAACACGTTGCTGCATGTGTGTGGGGATGATAAACGGCGTAAAAAGTATTGTAATACTTGTGAGGGTCTTTTTAGCTTCAGTCTCCCCCCACCCTCCATTTCGTTCTTTCTTTCTTCACGGTTTCTCGGGAAATACTATTCCGTCGCATTGTAATGTTTCTCATAACCTTTTAACGGTCTGGTACTCCTGCTTTGGCTGCTACAGGTGCCCCTTAGGCATTTTTTGCCTACTTCTTCCAGTTACATTTTGGTGCCAACGTCCCTTCATAGCTTAATTTGGGGAGGGTCTTCAATCTTGTATGGGAAGCAAGAGGGTTGAAAGGTGTGGTAGTAAGAACCTCACTATGCCACAGCATGCCAGAAGGTGTCACTTCAGTACCCCCTCCCAGCCGTGGTCATTATGGCTTTACGGACTTTATGTTTTGACTTAGCTTTTGACGTCATTCATCATATTATTTTGCTCTGAAAATTACCATCATATGGAATTTGTGGTGTTGTCTTAAATTGGATATAATCGTACCCTAAACATTGGTCGCAAAGAATGGAAATACTTTACAGTTCCGAAATAACGTTACTTACTCATCTTTCCAATTCTTTGCCAATAGAAAATGGAGTCCCGCAAGGTTCGGTCTTAGGCCTGATTCCGTTTCTTTTACACGTTAACGATATACCATCGTCAATTAGAAACGAAGTAACAAATTTCTTTGACGTTAACACGAATTGTATTTTGTAAAACAAACAAACAATAGTGTAAGGTCAGAAGTTTGAAATTGGTTTCATAATAACATAATTATTATAATAATATTAATAATTATAATAAACGAGAAACGACTATAATTTCTCTTTGTTTTTTCAAACAGCCAATTGCATGCACCAACAAAATTACAAGGTCTTTCAATTCAGCCAAACCTCAAATGGAATATCCATATAAACTAATATGAACACTAAATGAATTTCATTATGTTACGCATTCACATTCCTTTCGAATTCAGTCACTCTCCAGGCAGCCCGTTGCACGTCTTTTGTAAATGTATATTCCCGTCTTTGATATGGTATAATATTTTGGGGACGCTCATTCTATAATACCCAGACTTAAGGATTAAAAAAAATTACAAACGATGTAAAATTATGAAAAAAGTGTTTCCTGCTAAAACATGTTCATTGAGCTTGGAAGCTTGACACCATGTATTTGCCTATTTACGAATCTGGAAGTTCTGTCAACACTGACTTGCTAAACTGTCAGAACATATTTTCATGCATTACTGATATTTATAATCATATCACACGCCGTAGAAATGATGTTTATCAGGTATAAATTTCAGTATATCACTACAGGAAATTCGCGTTTATTTGTACGTTACTTTAAAACAAATTGCTATATGACACTAAAGAATTAAAATTTTTTCAGTACATATTTCAGTACAAAGTATTATTTTCTGCTACATTACTCTTTCTACACAATAAGAGACTATATACACCAAAAAATAATAATGATATTTATTTTACAATGATATACAATGCAAAATGTTTAATTTTATTGTCTGTATCTGTATTGCATTATTTTAGACTTAAAATACATGTGATAAGTAATGTACTTCAGCCTTGGGTCAATGATTCTCACTCGGTCAGGTTTTTGTCAATTGCGAAAATGCAGTAAGAGGAGCGCTGGGGATAAAACAGTTTTTCTGGAAGAAAATCTCTGTATGACTTATGGGGCAGTTAACCGCAAAAAAAATTTTAGAAAAATGTGATATGTCGATTTTGTTTTGATACATTGATTTATACCCTGATTTTGCGTTTATGCGAAGCCACACCGATGCGAAAATTCCTTAATTCCTCACAAAATACGATGGAAAAATGGATTTATTCCATTTCGTTAGAAAATGCAATATCGGACACTCGAGTGGGAATTATACGACCTTCCAGGAAATACAAGTTCACAATGTTCATCACGTACTCAGATTGATATTTTTTCCATATCATGTGATTGATTGTCCTACTAAGAATTAGCTCGAATTCGACATCTTTTTAGAGACGCAATTAATATCGTTAAAAATATTTCTGATACAAGTGCTTTTGAAGAGAAGTACACTAAGGAAATAATACACACTTTCTTCGTATTGTTTTGAGAGAAAGATGACCGAAAATTAATATTAAGTGTTTTAGTATTTAGTTTATCAGCAAAGTTTTTTGAATAAACTTAAATTTATTATTTTTTTATATAATCTTTTTATTAAACTTAAAATAGTGAAAACATTAAAAACTGTGACCTATAGACGTACATCTATATTTACTCTTCAGAAGTAAAGATAATGGGATTTAATATTTGGTATTTTAAATTTATAGCATAATTGAAAAATGTTTTTGATTTCATTAAATTATTAATGTTGATGTTTCGGAAAGAAATAAAGAATGAAAGCTTTTTTATTGCATTTATGAAAAGTGGCAATGTAATGTAATTCATTATATCTTCTTTTTTCAGGTAAGTAATGCTGTACAACCTTACGTGAATGATGCAAGTTCAAGATACACGTGAGTGAAAATACCTTCTAAGCTAGAAAATCTCAAAATTTTAATATATTAAATCAAAAAGTGAAGAACAAAAAGACATTTTAAAAATTCTACCTATGATATAGTTCTTTCATTGTTGTCTTTAGTTGAATTCTGGCTTCTGAAATAACTTACTGTCGATTTCGAGATGTTGTAAATCTATTATGTGGGATGAATGTCATTCATTTATTTCAAAAAGAGAAAAACGTTTTTTATCTAGATTATCCGAAAGTTCTCATACATGTTAGAATCATTTATTTTTTTGTAACTTGCTTACTTGCTCTCAACATTTTAGAGGGAATCCAACTGATTGTATATAATATTTTTGGGGGGAAGAAAACATGATCAGATTAAATGTCTCTATTTGATGTTCTTAATCTTTTGGACATAAACTTGATGTCTACATTTATGTAGCTTTCCTACTAAAATTACAGCAATTACACTTGTTTAAATTGAGGAATCAGAGTACAGATAATAAGTCATTGACAATTTGAATTACGGTAGATCTTTATTGTTAAGTTATTTTCAAAGCCACGTCCCACATATTGAAGTTAATTACCATATCACAAATGAATTAAACACTTCCATAGACAAGATACTCCGAAACTATTTAAATCTATTTTTGTAGGATTATTTGCGGAAATGCACAAATGAAATATGAATGTGTTGATTTGTTGCATGGCTAGCGTAACTAATAATAAATGCAGTATTCAATCCACTCGAGAATTGGCGTACATGTATAGTAATGTCAGCCATATGAAAATGAATTGGCAAAGTATTTGTTTTGTATTTTTGTATTTACATCCTTCCATCTGAATTCAAAATCACCATTATTTTATTATTTTTATATTTATTTACATATTTCTTTATTTTAACAATAAATTCTGGCAAGCAGTTATGTGACATGACGATTTCGTACAATTGGTTACAATTGATACATTCTTCTATATTAACTCCCTTTTAATGTATCTATGTACTTCAGCACAGATAATACAGGCTCTATTATGCCATTCATATCGCAACCTCGTAGTTTTCGGAGTTTTGGATTTTCTGAGCGAATCCCACGAAAAGAGCATTTTCTCAATTTACTGCATTCTTTTAATTTGGATATTACAGTGAATGTACCAACACAATACATTTACATCACAAAAATAAATAGATTAAATTATAATTAACAAAACCACAACTAGATATGAAATAAAAACTACTAATATAAGTTATAGTGATCATGATGATCAAATTCTTTCTATTACTAATAACATGAACACTGACACTTGACACATGAACTTAAGATAAAATTATTTACGGACTAATTGTTGAAGGAATCATGGGACACAGTTTATAACATTGTTAACAAACATGAAAAATATAATATATCTTTCTCAAAACTATCTCAAAAATAATCAGAATATTTTGTACGCTAGTAACCAAACTAAAGCAATGTGGGATATCGTACAAAATACGACCACATCATCTCGTTACTTAGTAGAGAATGTTGTTTTAAAAAAGTTGAATAATTCAAGAGAAGCCAGAAATCCGGAAAAAGTGGCAAATCTCTTCAACCAACACATTTCTAGAATTGCAGCTGAACTCACGAAGGGACTAAAACCGCAAAATTCAACATCATTACCTTCGCACAAAATTTTCGACACTATGTTTATTTCCAAAACTTCTTTTTACGAATCAACGATTCTATGAATCAACGATTTCAACGAAATCGTAGGTATAGTCAGTAAACTAAAATATAAATATTCATCTGGTTTAGAGCCAGTTTTTAAAAAAGAGAGCAAAAACGAAATTCAAAATTACTGACCAATTTCTCTTTTGTCAGGTTTCTCAAAAATATTAGAGAGGCTTTGTATACGCGAATGGAAACTTTTCTCAGGAAAAACGAAGCGTTTTCAGACTCACAACATGGATATAGAAAATCAAAATCTACGGAAACTGCCAATATTTCCTTTTCTTAAAGATGTTGCTTCATCAATGGACCAAAATGAAGCACCCGTTGGAATATTAATCTTTCGAAATCTGCTGACGTTATTGACCATAACATCTTGGTATCAAAATTACCTTCTTATGGAATTCGTGAGATCATCCTACATTGGATAACCTCGTACCTTAAACATCGATCTCAAAGAGTAGGAATACCGTACTGGCACGAAAGGACATTATTTACTTATATTTTTTGCCCCGTGATCAATAAGCGACGGTGCTGTTACCTACAGTTGTACCAACCGCCCAGCGCCCCTCCACAACCACCGCCGCCGTCGTTGCTGGCCCATCCCCCAACCCCACCCCCGCTCCTTCGCAATGCAGTCGCCTTCGCCGCCACTGGCGGCACCATCCTGCGAACGCCCATCCCCGCCAGCGCCACCGTCTCTACTTTGGCTACCCTCCGCCGAACCAACCCCTTCACCGTCACCGCTGTCATCACAGCCTTCGATCCACCCTGCCGATTTGAATCCTCGACTGTTGCCGATACCATCGATCCCACCATCCAAACAGTCATCGCAGCCATCACTGTATTTTAAGCCTTCCCTAGCCGGCTGCCGCGCAAATCCACTCGAGCCCCCGCCGCCTTCAGCGTCACCATCAATGACATCGTCATCACCATCGCCGTCTCAGGCTTCCCTTTTCGTCCCATTCTCCCACACACTACCGCCGCCACGGACGCCTCGGCCTTTCCTGTTGCCTCACCGTCCATTTATCTACCTCCAGCCCTGCCACCCACTTGCTACTCCCTTACAGCACCGTCACGGTCTTCGCAGCCAGCACGGATCTACAACCATGCAACCTAACAAACATCACCGTGGCTTCCGCAGTTTCCGGATCCGGATTCAAAATCCAACCGTCCAATACTCTCAATCGTTGCCGCCAGCAACTCTACTTCCCTTCCTTCAAACATACAACCTCACCGTCACTGGCGCTGAAGTTTTCGTCGTATCACCCACCCTCCTATCATTAACCGAGGAGAGTCTACATCCAACGAACATCCTTGCCGCTTCCGCTATCGCCGTTTTCGACGTCGGCGCCCCCCCTCCAACCCCCGCTTCCCCTTCCCCCTCCCCCCCGACTGCCCCGCGGAGCGGCCTCGAATGCTACTTTCGCGCGGGCGGCAGTGCGCTCCCACGCCCCAATTACTCCGATAACCTAATCGCAGATTGAGGTCTCGGCGGCCGGCGGCGGAGGGAGGTGGCACGTGCGCAATTAAGCCTAGAGGGGGGCGGGGCGGGGCAGGGGCAGGGCGGGGAGGGGAGGGGCGGGGCGGGGAGGGGAGGGGAGGGGAGGGGAGGGGAGGGGGGAGGGGCGGGGAGGGGAGGGGAGGGGCGGGGAGGGGCGGGGCGGGGAGGGGAGGGGCGGGGCGGGGCGGCGGGCCGTGCGCGCGATATAAGGCGTCGAGCTGCAAAGCGGAGCGGACGTGGGTTAATGGAGAACGGTGTAGGGCGATAGGCGTGGTGAAGGGCAATAGGCGCGATATCAGGCGTCGAGCTGCAAAAGGAGGCGCCGCCGCGGGCTAATGGAGAACGCAGTGCGACGCTGGGCCCTGATTGTCGACACTAGAAGCGAGAGTTCGCGTCGAATTGCAATGTACGCCGCACGTTGGCTAGTGTCTGACGGTGTGGGTTATAGGCACTGAATGGACGGCATATCAGGCGTCGAGCTGCAAACGGTGGCGTCGTGGGCTAATGCAGATGGTAGTGGGACGTTTAACCTGATTATAGGGAATACGTACGAAGGTACATGTCGAATTCCAATGAATGGCAGTACGTGGCTGGTGTATTGCGGCGTGGGACGCTAGACGTAGGTTTCATGAATGTGACATTAGGCGTCGAGCTTCACAAGGAGGCGTTGCGAGGTAATTATAGAACGAAGGACAGTAGTCGTGGTTATTTTGAACTGAAGTGAGTGAGCGAAGATTTGAAACATCACTGGCCCTTCTTATTTGGGGCTTCATATTTCATGCTTAGGAGAAAGAATAGGATTAATTACCACATTCGGAAGTAAATCGGAGAGTTTTCCATCTTTCTGAGATTATAACTCTCTGCGGAATCTTGGTACTCGCAGTTCTGTCATAGTTTTATTTTCACTTTGGTCATAGACCCTTCTGCAATGCGCCAACCCACCGCTCGTCCCCGAAGTTAAGGATGGTCGTAAGAAAGGGGGGAAAAGGCTCGCGTGTGCTTGCGTGACCGGTTGCATTTATTTATTTATTGGGGTTTAGAGGCCCTTCGACTGCTGAGGCTTGTGAGTGATCTAATGACTAGATAATAGCAATAATATTGATGAGATGAACGGCGGAGCAGTGGTCAATTGGGAAGGAGGGGAAGCCGAAAAGTCTCGAAGACAACCTGCCGAGTGCTGGCTCTGTCAATCACGCATTCCACATGTATTGCCGGATCGAACCCTTACGCCAGTGGTAGAAGTACGCCAGTTGTTCAAGGTCACCGATTGGAATCGATTAGAGGCAATCACGGAAGGCTGTGGAAGCGGTCGCCCTTTAGAATCTTTATCCAGACAGCGACATCGTCTGCGCCCTCGTTTTGGCCTAACTCGCAAATGCAACACAGAAAAAGCACTGCAACGTAGAGCTTTCCGGTCAACGAAGTTTAGGTCGCCGGTTAGCAACTGCGTAGGTTAAACCACCGTGTAATGCTGAAGGGGTACGCCCTAGAGTTGCGACATCGCCTACAAATAACGATGTTCAAAATTATTACATTATGTTAATAATAGATCTCACCAATGTCCATACAAGTCTTTAAACATCGACGTTCTTAAACATGGTCTAGCAATCTCTAATATCAATATTTGCGTGGACGATAGTTATTGTGACAGTGTCCAAATTTATAAATTTGGTATGAAGATTCAAGGAAAAATATATGGTAAAATAATGGGAACAATTACAAAGCTATTATCGAATTGAGTAGTACAAATGTAGTACAAAGGTCCGTGAAAGAAAGAAAAATGAATGAATTACCAAACGTTAGGTGCATTTGTGGTTATTTTTCTACATATTGCCGAAAAGATTCAACCTTTGTCTTAAGTGTGGCCAAACTTTTCTATCCTCTCTTCAACGAAAGTTACCGAAAATGATGGAAAATTGACCTAAACATTGCTTTGATGCTTTCTTTCATCTGGAAGCCTTTGTTTTCTAGTCAACTATTAATTTCGAGCAATTGAATAAAATCATTTTGGGCTAAGTCGGAGTCATATATCGAGTGATGAAGCATGTCCTATCTATCCACAAGATATTTAGTTATAGCAGTATAGTGAAGGCAGGTGTTGTCATGAATGAAGACACATCCAGTTGCCAGTATTCCCCTCTTTTGTTGTAAGGTTTACACCGTATACTCGGCTCATTTTTGGGGTATTTTTGCCACACTATTCCTTTCTTATTGAAAGAGGTAATACGACAAATACGTAGAAACACTTCTCAGCTCGCACTTGACGGGAGCGTCGTTTGCATCAGTCATATTCACGATGTTACAGCCCAGATCAAATTAGCGATATGGTGACGGAAGTGACAGGATATAGCAAAACACATCCGGAATCGACCCCTGCACATCCCAAATCCTTTTTCATTCAATCATTTAATTACTACATGTTAGAGAAAACTACATATTGTTTGGAAATTCATGAACGAACTTCCTTAGAAGATAAAGTATTGTGATCGTCCGCCAGAAATCATCAATTTTTTCAACACAAAAATTCATATTGATGGACCATTGTAACGATAAAGTGGCTGTGTGGACCTTGATTTGGGGGTTCTTGTCTTCGAAATTTTGATTGCCGGCAGAATGTCCGGCAATCTGTCCGTTTGTCCGTCCGTCCATCCGTGCTCAACGCTCGCACCTAAACCATTCAGGCGATTTTCTCCAAACGTGATATTCCCGATCGATCTAAAGACATTGGATTCCCTGCGTGTTTCGCCTGCGTTCGTAACTGTGTTTAGAAGCCATCACATATGCAAAATGAAGGTATTTAAACGGAACTTCTGAATAGAAATTTAACATAATCTGTGAGATTAAGGTCGAGACTTTTTAGTACGTACCCCTCTTAATTTATCGTATTATAGATGTTGAAATTTACGTGGCTCGATCCATTGCCCTGCCCTGGATTCCACTTTGCATTTCTTCCTCTGCGACTGTGTTGAGTAGCCATCCCGCTCCCTTTACACCTCCGGCACCCTCTGCGTCTTCCTTCTGTGCTCGGATCTTTCCATTAAAAAACATACGAGAAATGTACATAGTCGTGTATGGCAGTGATTTTGTGTGAATTGCTATGTCTTAAGATTTATATTCTTTACGAAATATTTATTGCGATGTACTTTCCAAACTGCAGTAACACTGAGGATGCAGCAATGTGGGAATGTATTTTGATTGCATAATTTAGAGGTCCTTCAACAAATACGTACATGAAAATCGGCCCTTCTTCCAAAAAGTTGTTAAAGCATTATTCCCCTGAAGTGTACGAATATGCATGTGAATCCTATATTGTATCCTACTCCCTCCATCTTCAAATTCATTAATTAACCTCCTTCCCTCAATAATGTGTACGTATTTTGTAAATTGCTCTTAATAGAAACTGTTAGTTTTGTCCTCGTGATAATTTTTATATTAATAATAATAATAATAATAATAATAATAATAATAATAATAATAATAATAATATGTACTTAATTATTTGCAGTGAGTATGAAGAATATTTTTGTGTTTATAGTAATAAGTACAACGTGTCATAACATGAAACGAAAGAAACATAAATGGAGTCACGTATTCATTCAACAATAATACGCTGATTTCCAACATTGTATTGTGCGACAAAAAGACGACGAACCAACTTTTCATACATATGTTTACTTATATATATCTCCAAGACGTTTCGGCCGTGTACGCCACCTTTTCTTGCATCATTTTCTCTTTATCACACTCGTTACGTTTAGCGGCGCGTTTTTACGACTAAAGCCCGTTAAGCGTACTGAATAATTCGTAGCCTGTGTAGTCGCAACACTCATCAGTGGGTGACAATTTTAATGAAGTGTCATTTTTTTCTTTTCGTATTCTTCAGTACGACAAGGTTGTTACGTTTTGAAGAGTGAATTATGATATGATGAGGTGATGATGATGGGTGAAGGGACGATCACAAATTCGACCAAGTCTATGCAGGACACGAACCTGCAGCCTCCTCGGCGATTATTGTTATTATTATTATTATTATTATTATTAATAATTTGTTTATTCTTATATGTTAACAAGATTTCATTGCGTTAACTGAGGTAACAACTTAGTATGAGATCAATACTACCCCTTAAATGATAAGCTGTATTCCGATTTTCAACGTTAACAGCCGCTACAATTAAGTACGGAGAACACTTATATTTAATAGGTGTCTACCCGTAAGTATCGGCAAGCAGTTTCGACCTCATATTACCGCGTACGTCAGTTTCTTGCGTTACCCGCTTTCTCTCTCCCTCCCTCTCTGTGCGTTTAGTGCCGCCTATTTACATCTCCCCTGCGTTAAGCGCTCCGGAAATTTCTTGGCCGGCGTCGTCTAGGGGAAGGGGCGCACACAGGCGAAGGGGCGGGTCGCGGAAACCGTAACACGAAATGGTGCCACTCTGCGGGGCGTTCAATTCATCTTTGGGAGCCGGAGGAAGGGAATTACCTCCCACGATCGATAGGTTCGTTCATTAGCGGGAGAGCTTTTAGCATAGTTTTTCGGAAGGTGAAAAACACACCCATTACCGTTCGAGAGGTGGCGGCGGGCGGCGGCGGAGTGCGAGAGAGAGCCGTGTAACCAGCGTGGAGCAGGCGCGCCGGTTGCGTCGCGTAGCGTCGACTCTATTAGGCGCCCCGATGACACCACCGCCTCCGCCTCCGCTTACGCCCGCGCCCGCGCCCGCGCCCGCGTATGCGTGCCCGAGGGGTTGTAATGCGCGCCAGATTTTGCGGAACGCGTCTTTGTTCCGTGGCTTTATGACTCGAAATTAGATTATTACGTCGAGCAGGTTGAACACGTGTGACTTGGCGCGTACTCACTCGCGTAAAATTATGAACGTGTTATGATGCACGCCGCTGCATGAGTGGCCGCTCTGTTTACGGAGGCGATTAAACTTACCTGTGTGTATTTTGGACCAACATTCGTTGTGAATAATTCACAGAAGATTTTGGTCCATTTCTTTTTATAGGCAGCTAATGTCAATACAAAATTTTTTGATGAAAATATTGATGCATGTGCTCATTTCCGGAAATGTGTAAGGATTCCTCGAGACAAGATGAGGTTACACGTTTACTGATTTTTCACGAATCCTTTACAATTTGGCGAGGCTTTCAATCGAGATTTTCTTAACTTGATCCCATTCGCAGTTGAATTTTTGTTAAAAGATCTGATACAAACACAATCATAACTACTTTTATCTCGCAACTGTTCCGCAAACGGAAAATAGCAAACGGCGCAATATTTAATATATGAAAGATTTATATGAAAAATAGTAACAAGATTAGTATTATTAAAAAATGGAATTCATTCGTCTGCGTAGATATAAACCGACGTAGTTCTAAGTAAATAGTAATGTTCTGATATTTCGGAAAATGCAAACACATGACAAATACATATTAGTTGTCACGTTGTCAACATCCAAAATACCATAAATTTTTGTGGGAAACAAATTGATGATTTAGTGGAGATTGTTTTAAAATATTAGCACTTCCAACCTAGTAATAATATAATAGTCTAACTTTATCATAATTAGAGGAGAAATGCAATGTGATTATAAATTATTATTTCATAAAGTTTATTGACCTTTGAAATGAATTTTGTATTGCACTATAATTGAAAAGAGGCATTTTTTCACTTTTGTTTAAAGAGTCTGCTGTCTTATCGCATTATAGCAGTTGAGCTTCTATACATCGCGTTGATATATGATTATTACAGCGACACAGGCGTTTCTTCGAATCAGAGCTCGTTTCTTTGGTCAAACAAGAGCGGTCTCTATCACGAACTTCTCGGAGAGTCTGTGTATGGTGTTATTAGTTCACACTGCACCGTATCACACATCTCTACTCTTGGGCGTGGCTCTTCAGCCTCTTTTACAGTCCTCTATTTTTTGGCCACTCCATGTCTATTAACCTTATCTACATCGCTCCACCCACATCCTTTGGGGTCGACGTTTCTCGTAAGCCTCTGGCGGTCCGGTCTCAGTCGCCCCTGCTTCTACCCAGATCCTCCCCCACTTCCTGCGCCGTCCCCTCAAGCAAATTCCCGACCTTCGCCAACAGGGAAGCGCAAGCCTTCCTGTCTCGTTGCGCCTCAGCTGTCGCCGATCTCATGACTTTTAGCGCGTAGCTTCAATCTCTGTCTCTCTCTTGGCTCCTCTGCTATTGCCCGCGCTCGCAGTTTTTCTGCCGCCTACTCTAACACAGTTCCAGCCTGTGTCCTGTATGTTGCCCTCTCCTGAGGGTAAGGTCAGTCTGGTCGCGCTATTGTTCCCTCTTCATCCGACAGGCCCCGCCCTAACCGCGCCTTCTGTTCCCACCATCCTCGGACCACCGCCGTCCCGCCGTCAACCACAAATGCCCCACCACCCTCACTGACCCTCTACCGCCCATGTCGCCACAGCCGCCCCACCGCCCAGACGCCCTGCCGCGATACCGCCCTGCCACCTTGCTGCCCTGTCGTTCCCCTGCCCTGCTGTCACAACGCCCTGCTATTCCCCTTGCCACCCTGCCGTCTCACCGCTCTGCAGTCCCATCGCCCTTTCATCCCATCGCCCTGCCGCCCTGCCGCCCTGCCGCCCTGCCGCCCTGCCGCCCTGCCGCCCTGCCGCCTGCCGCCCTGCCGCCCTGCCGCCCTGCCGCCCTGCCCCCCTGCCGCCCTGCCGCCCTGCCGCCCTGCCGCCCTGCCGCCCTGCCGCCCTGCCGCCCTGCCGCCCTGCCGCCCTGCCGCCTGCCGCCCTGCCGCCCTGCCGCCCTGCCGCCCTGCCGCCCTGCCGCCCTGCCGCCCTGCCGCCCTGCCGCCCTGCCGCCCTGCCGCCCTGCCGCCCTGCCGTCCTGCCGCCCTGCCGCCCTGCCGCCCTGCCGCCCTGCCGCCCTGCCGCCCTGCCGCCCTGCCGCCTTGTCGCCCTGCCGCCCTGCCGCCTTGTCGCCCTGCCGCCCTGTCGCCCTGTCGCCCTGCCGCCCTGCCGCCCTGCCGCCCTGCCGCCCTGCCGCCCTGCCGCCCTGTCGCCCTGTCGCCCTGCCGCCCTGCCGCCCTGCCGCCCTGCCGCCCTGCCGCCCTGCCGCCTTGTCGCCCTGCCGCCCTGTCGCCCTGCCGCCCTGCCGCCCTGTCGCCCTGCCGCCCTGCCGCCCTGCCGCCCTGCCGCCCTGCCGCCCTGCCGCCCTGCCGCCCTGCCGCCCTGCCGCCCTGCCGCCCTGCCGCCCTGCCGCCCTGCCGCCCTGCCGTCCTGCCGTCCTGCCGTCCTGCCGCCCTGCCGCCCTGCCGCCCTGCCGCCCTGCCGCCCTGCCGCCCTGCCGCCCTGCCGCCTTGTCGCCCTGCCGCCCTGCCCCCCTGCCGCCCTGCCGCCCTGCCGCCCTGCCGCCCTGCCGCCCTGCCGCCTGCCGCCCTGCCGCCCTGCCGCCCTGCCGCCCTGCCGCCCTGCCGCCCTGCCGCCCTGCCGCCCTGCCGCCCTGCCGTCCTGCCGCCCTGCCGCCCTGCCGCCCTGCCGCCCTGCCGCCCTGCCGCCCTGCCGCCCTGCCGCCCTGCCGCCTTGTCGCCCTGCCGCCCTGCCGCCCTGCCGCCTTGTCGCCCTGCCGCCCTGTCGCCCTGTCGCCCTGCCGCCCTGCCGCCCTGCCGCCCTGCCGCCCTGCCGCCCTGCCGCCCTGTCGCCCTGTCGCCCTGCCGCCCTGCCGCCCTGCCGCCCTGCCGCCCTGCCGCCCTGCCGCCCTGCCGCCTTGTCGCCCTGCCGCCCTGTCGCCCTGCCGCCCTGCCGCCCTGTCGCCCTGCCGCCCTGCCGCCCTGCCGCCCTGCCGCCCTGCCGCCCTGCCGCCCTGCCGCCCTGCCGCCCTGCCGCCCTGCCGCCCTGCCGCCCTGCCGCCCTGCCGCCCTGCCGCCCTGCCGTCCTGCCGTCCTGCCGTCCTGCCGCCCTGCCGCCCTGCCGCCCTGCCGCCCTGCCGCCCTGCCGCCCTGCCGCCCTGCCGCCTTGTCGCCCTGCCGCCCTGCCCCCCTGCCGCCCTGCCGCCCTGCCGCCCTGCCGCCCTGCCGCCCTGCCGCCCTGCCGCCCTGCCGCCTTGTCGCCCTGCCGCCCTGTCGCCCTGCCGCCCTGCCGCCCTGCCGCCCTGCCGCCCTGTCGCCCTGCCGCCCTGTCGCCCTGTCGCCCTGTCGCCCTGCCGCCCTGCCGCCCTGTCGCCCTGCCGCCCTGCCGCCCTGCCGCCCTGCCGCCCTGCCGCCCTGCCGCTCTGCCGCTCTGCCGCCCTGCCGCCCTGCCGCCCTGCCGCCCTGCCGCCCTGCCGCCCTGCCGCCCTGCCGCCCTGCCGCCCTGCCGCCCTGCCGCCCTGCCGCCCTGCCGCCCTGCCGCCCTGTCGCCCTGCCGCCCTGCCGCCCTGCCGCCCTGCCGCCCTGCCGCCCTGCCGCCCTGCCGCCCTGCCGCCCTGCCGCCCTGCCGCCCTGCCGCCCTGTCGCCCTGCCGCCCTGTCGCCCTGTCGCCCTGTCGCCCTGTCGCCCTGCCGCCCTGTCGCCCTGCCGCCCTGCCGCCCTGCCGCCCTGCCGCCCTGCCGCCCTGCCGCCCTGCCGCCCTGCCGCCCTGCCGCTCTGCCGCTCTGCCGCCCTGCCGCCCTGCCGCCCTGCCGCCCTGCCGCCCTGCCGCCCTGCCGCCCTGCCGCCCTGCCGCCCTGCCGCCCTGTCGCCCTGCCGCCCTGCCGCCCTGCCGCCCTGCCGCCCTGCCGCCCTGCCGCCCTGCCGCCCTGTCGCCCTGCCGCCCTGTCGCCCTGTCGCCCTGTCGCCCTGTCGCCCTGTCGCCCTGTCGCCCTGCCGCCCTGCCGCCCTGTCGCCCTGCCGCCCTGCCGCCCTGCCGCCCTGCCGCCCTGTCGCCCTGCCGCTCACGCTCACGTCGTTCCCTCTGTTTCCGTGTCGTCCCCTCCCGACGCGCATGCCGCTCTCACCGTTCCTGTTGCTCAGCGGCCTCCGCCCCTGTCTCCACCCACGCCGCTCCCTCTCCTCGCCTCCCCCGCAGAGCCGCTGGCTACTCTGCCCGCTCTTCCTAGCCCTATTCCCCCTCCCACCGTGTCCTCCCCCACAAGCAATCACGGTGCCCGTCGCTTGTCTTAGCCTTAAAAGAAGGTGAGCGGGGCGGCGGGACCAGATAAGACTGCGCCCGAGGCCCCGACACAACGGCCGCCGCGCTGTGCCCGGAGGTCGCGCCTCGCACCGGCTAGGCGCCACCCTTCCACCGAGCGCTTCCGGCGGCTTCGCGGGCTGAGCGGTGCCAGGGTTGGAGGCGAGATGCTGGCTAACGATCGACACTTGCCTCATTTAGGTCGAGTTCAGCCACTGTCTGGAGAATGCTAGCGGCCGGCTGTTCTAGTAGATTGTTTGTCGTGTTTTCTGACATCGATTCCAGGAGAACGCCATACTCTTACAAAAGTACCACTATTCCTAATATTTAGATTTAGATTTATTAATAATTCTGCAATGAAGTGCGAGAACTTGGTGGCAGAATACACTAACTTAACATTACAGAACATAACAACTATACAAACTTCACAAAATCACATGAATATTTCACCGTGCAATCTTTCATAGAACTCCACTTCACCAAACTTCACTTCACCACACTTCACCGCACTGCAATACAGCGAGCTGTAATGTCTTTCTTACTCACTCGTTTCTCTCAGTTACACAACGTCACTGCACTTCACGCCACTGCACTGCACATAATAATAATAATAATAATAATAATAATAATAATAATAATAATAATAATAATGATGATAACATTAATAATAATAACATTAATAATAATAACAACAATATTAATAATACTTAATTTCAAAGAAGACATAGGTAATTACACTGAATTTTATTAAATATATTTATAACATATCTACATTCAAGAAACTAATTTATTTTTAAATTTGCTCAGGCTTTGAGGAAAGGGATCGAAGATTGTCACAGGCAAACTGTTCCAGTCCCTAATAGTGCGATTCGCGAATGAATATTTCCCAACGTCCGTTTTCTGAATTCTTGTCTGAATTTTGTGCATGTGATCCGCTCTGCCGAAATATGTAGGTTTCCCTAATCGACTTTGAATTTCTTTCCACGCTCGAAGGCCTGTATACGCTTTATACATTGCATAGAGACGTGACTTTAATCTTCTCCTTTCCAGTGACTCCCATACCCCTTTATTGTTGGTCTACTATTCCTTGCTCCTTCCTCGTTGCCTTCTTCCCACTGCTTCCCTTATAGTCTCCCCTGCCTCGCTCACTCACACACACACACACACACACATACACACCACAGGTACGCACACACATACACACCACACACATACACTTACATGCACTACTTTAACACACTTGTCGGGAGAGCAGTCGGAAGCTTAGTGCTTATCCCGACTGGGGCGGTTCACTGCAAGATATGCCTGCAGGGCGAAATTCTCCGCAAGCCGACGTATTGGTCGTCGTCGTATCGGATCGTATTGCGGGGATGAAACACCGCCATATCCCGGGATGAGGCCTTCATTACACTTGTGAGACTAACGACAATGGCTCTTTACACACAAAGAAATCAAATAGTCAATCGAATATCCATTGCTCTGTTATTTGAGATTCTTCATCTTCAATAGGTAATTTTAGCAATTACGTGTTTGTATGTTTGTCAGCAATACCTTGACATACTGATTCATTGGCTCGCTACCGGGAGTGAAATTGCTGTGAAGTTTATAGTTTGCAAGTTTATAGTTTGCAGGTTGAAATCTGGCATAGGAAGGAGGGATAGAAGGAATAGGAAGCGGCAAAGAGGAAGGCGCAAGGAATAAAATGAATAGTGGTGCTTTCGTTAGGGGATGGCATTCACCTGGAATCGATGTCAGAAAACGCGACAAACAATGTACCAGAACAGCCGGTCGCTAGAGTTCTCCAGACACTGGCTGAACTCGATCTAAATGAGGGTAGTGTCGACCCTTCCCCTAGATAGATATTCACTATTTCTAAGAGCTGTGAAAAAATTAGTTGCCATCACCAGACGTTACGTAAAAACAACGACGACGTTTTATAGTTTTTACGACGATAATCGTCGTTTGCGCGGGTTTTTTGCAGTCCTGCATTCGGCGAGAGAATGTCCGCCAAGGAAACTAGCACACTTACAGGCACGAGCTAGGGCTAGGCTAGGGCTAGGCTAGGGCTAGGCTAGGGCTAGGCTAGGGCTAGGCTAGGGCTAGGCTAGGGCTAGGCTAGGGCTAGGCTAGGGCTAGGCTAGGGCTAGGCTAGGGCTAGGCTAGGGCTAGGCTAGGGCTAGGCTAGGGCTAGGCTAGGGCTAGGCTAGGGCTAGGCTAGGGCTAGGCTAGGGCTAGGCTAGGGCTAGGCTAGGGCTAGGCTAGGGCTAGGCTAGGGCTAGGCTAGGGCTAGGCTAGGGCTAGGCTAGGGCTAGGCTAGGGCTAGGCTAGGGCTAGGCTAGGGCTAGGCTAGGGCTAGGCTAGGGTTAGGCTTGGGCGAGGCTAGGGCGAGGCTAGGGCTAGGCTAGGGCTAGGCTAGGGCTAGGCTAGGGCTAGGCTAGGGCTAGGCTAGGGCTAGGCTAGGGCTAGGCTAGGGCGAGGGAGTGACGAAGTGGTTCCCTTTACTCCCCCAATCCTCTCTCCGCGTGTTACCCGCCGCCATTTCTACCCCGTGTGCAGTTGGCCTCGCCGCGCGCGTTCCTTGAGCTAAAGACAGACGGGCGTACTCCAGTGCGGCGCCGCCGGCCTGTTATCTGGGCCGCCTACGGCCGCAGCGGGGGAGGAGGCGTCTGAGGGGGTGAGGGAAACGAGGGCGGCGTGGGTGGCGGGGCATTGGGAGGGCAGCAGTGGGAGGGTGTGAGCGGTGGGGGAAATGACATGGCAGTGGATGCGACTGGGAAGGGATGAGTCAGATATTGCAAACACTGCATCTTCTACAGTGATGTATCAATAGTCGGCAAGTGTATATTTCTTCGGGTTGCTTGGAAATATTATTATGGAAATCAGTCTGCGAAGCAGACTACATCGTGTATTGTTAGTGCATAATCATTTCTCCTATTATTTACTTACACGAAAATAAAATGTTAAAGAAGAAAGAATTGCGATTATGCCACCAATGCAACTTCAAATCATATAGTACAGCACCACAATGTACAATATTTTTTACTCCATTTTGCAGATTATTTTAAAAGCTTTGCTAATTCCTGCTTCCCATATCTGAAAATTTGTTACTGGCCCGTGGTGGAAGTCTCGTACGCCAAACTGGTTTGAATGTCTATCGCGTGCCGCCTCGTGTGACGGTCTTGGCGTACTGCGCAATGTACGCCCGCGCAGAGGCGCTGAGAAGGCGACAGGGCGGTGCCGTGGGGAAGGGAGAGCGGCAGAGGCACGGTGCGACGAGCCCAACTCGCGTGAATGGCGGGCGGCGCGGCGGAGGCGGTAGGGAACGGGAACGGGGACGGGGACGGGGACGCCGGCAGCGGTGGCAAAGTGACAGAGCCGTGGCGGCGGCGGGGCAGAATGGGGTTGTGTAGGGAGAGGTGGGGCTTACGCTCTGACACTCCCGCTGCTACCCCACGCGCTCAGACGGGCGGCGGCGGCTGTGCCCAAAGACGAACAGACCAAGGAGGTTGAAGGAGAGAGGGGCAGAGGCACAGAGCCGTGACGAGAGCGGGGCAGAGTCTGACTAGGCGGGATGGAGTGGTGGGTGAGGGTGTGGCGGGGAAGCGGTAGCGTGGTGTGGCGATGGCAGCGCTCAAGGACGAAGCAGGTCGGGCTGTAGCGGAGTGGTGACAGGCGAATCCGTGGCAGAGACGCTGTGCGAGGGCGGCGGTGTCGCAGAACGGGGCGGAAGCCGATTGGGGATAGAGGAGGGGCAGTACGAGAGACGGACAAATGGGACTCGGGGAGAGACGGAGTGAAATGGAGGGGGGCGGTGTGGGTGCGGGCCAGGGTGGCCGCAGTGACGGACGCCGCGATGTGGTATGAAATAGGGCAGAACAGAGCGAAGTGAAGGGAGGGTTATGGACCGAGCGGGTCGGAGCTAAGCGGTGCGCAATAGCCCGAGGGGAGGAGCCAGTGGGAGACAATGCGGGGCGGAGAGAGGCGCAGAGGAGGGTCGGTGGAGCGGCGGAGCGGGACAAGGACTGAGCAATGGCGGGTCAGGAGGCCGAGCCATGGCAGTGGCAGCCACACGACGCCGTGGCGGAGCGGTGTGGAGCGGTGCTGTGCTGCGCTGCCCCGAGTCGGGGGGGAGCAGAGCAGGGAGTGTCGGTGCGGGGTGGGGCCGCGCGGGGGGGCGGGGGCAGGCGGGGGCGGGGGCGGCGAGGGTTCGGGCGGCGGCAGCACAGTCGCGCGCGGGGGCGGGAGCAGGGGGCGCGGCGGCAGCAGACGAAGACGCCTTCGCTAACTAATGGAAGGAGCTGCTTCCAAGGCGGCGGCCTGGCCGGGACCCGGCGCGAAACGGGTCACGACGGGGGGCGTGGCGGGGCAAAGCGGGGATGGCTGGGGCGGGGCAGGGGGCGGGAGGGCACAAAGACAGACGGGCGGCGTCCCAGCCCTGAGGTCTGTCGCGGGGGACGTGCGTGCAATGCGCAACCAGGCTCATTACGTGTTAAGGGCCAATGTCTAATTCCCGTAATGTTCCAATTCCAGAGTTGAGGAGCCGCCCCGCCCCCGCCCCCGCCCCCCGCGCCAAGCGCGAAGGCGCAGCTGTATTGCGCTCGGGGTCGAATGGGATTTTTTGTGCATGGGGGCCCATCGGGGCCAATCGCCACGATGTGCCACTTTATGAAACGACTCTCTGCCTCTTTCGCTGAGACGGTTATGCGAAAATTCCAACTCGCTTTTTCTCGGGAGTAAAATGCCAGCTATAATGGAACATGTATGATATAAAAAGATGACACAAAATGAACACGAGAAAGATCGTTAAGTATAAATTAAAACGTAAAGAATACCACAGGAATTTGTTGATTTGAGAGAAAGGCGTCAATCTTCTAAGTTTGTGATTACTCGCGTTGCCTACAACATATATCCCCACCGCAAATATGCCATCCAAATAGACTCAATGCTTTTTGCTTTGAAAATGCAAGGATGAAGTGTATTAAAAACAAAAGAAAATCGATTACTTGTTTTATATGTGAATTATATCTCATCTACTTTACCTCTGTTTCCGTCTTGGCCCTGGCTCTCCGACAGCTAAGATCGCTGCAATCGTAGGGTGACGATCTGGCATAAAAAGGCGGCTCGTACGACTCCCGTTTGATGCGGATGCGGACACTGATTCTGATAAGATTCGCACTCCCGCCCACTGAGAAGTAGGCTTTCTTTAACGTCTTATCTTCTCTCTGGGCAACTTACGACGTAGCACCTGCACCGGTATTGCATATGCTTGTCTTTGCGCCGGTAGAAGCATTAATAGCAATATGTGAACAAATTTATCTTAACTCTCACCCTCGTCATGGTGTTAGATTTAGAGTATGTGTTGACAGCTTCTTTAACAGACAAGACTATTTGTTTTTAACCTGAACGGAGGAAATTAATGCAATTATTGGCCTCTTTAATAAGCGCAGTTACTGAAACAATTCCATTTCGATACAAATTGTTTAACTTTAGTCTCAATTGAGAAATTCAATATGGCTACTGTATTTCATTTTAGTGGATAATATCTTTGCGTTAGTAAAGGCAATGGAATTTGATATGGTGACGCTCCCCCTCCCCGAAGCGTTTTGTTCATCCATTACTTTCAAACTTCGCTGTAGTTGCTCTGGCTGCTGTGCTCGCTAACTCTACCAAACTAGTTACCTTGCCCGCAATAACAGGTGATGGAATTGGAAGCTTAGCAGATACCTTGGTGGTCTTATGTGGAGGCCGAGCCTTATGTGTGGCCCTAGTCTCTATGGGGGGAACATGGTATCGCCCACCTAAGGCAACGGGCAGACGTGCAGAATGGATTCGTATTCGTTCTAGCAAGACATCGGGGGGGGGGGGACGGCAATTAACATTGCCAAAAGGTAGGAGGCACACCGCATTCGACAGCGTTAAACATTCGCTATCAAATTACTATTTAGAAAGGACATGTAATGGATTAGAAAAGATTAAAAATATCTCTGAGAGCTATATTAAATAATATGTACTCTTGATAAGAGAAACGTTCTAAAACGAAATTTCTCATTCCGATTGCAGTAGTACTGTCAGGTTCATATTCGACAGAAGTCCTCAACAATAACTTCAACGATTCCTTCTGCAAATTCATGACAAATTGTTCGAGAATTGAATCGCAATCGGCGTCCTTGGATGAGGCTTTCAGTTCATTCAAATTCCGTTAGCTAATGAAACTAGTTTCCCTACGATCATGTTCAATGGCGTACATAGGTGGAATAATTCAATTTGGTATAATACCGCTCTGCTAACCTGCAAGGTTGGCCATGATTGCAAGAAAGCGCAGACTGACAATGACAGAGTTGTAGTTAGTGTTTAAAATATTAGGTAGTAAACGGCCGCCATGTTCTTCTAAATTCTCTCCAACACGGGCCCATTTTCCGAACACCAACGAGTAGTTCCCCTTTAGAATCCGCAAGTCAAGAGGCAAACAGCCATACCATAAGACCATCTACGGCAGTGCTCTTAGGTTTGATTACTGCACTCATGGTTGCTTTTATAAGCTCCTTCGACACATTGCACAAAAACAGTGATATTTCTCAATATTTGACAATTTGCTGTGTTTTACTACTTCATCATCTTTATGAATTAGTCATACTATTGTTTTGAATAAATTTTATTTATCTTAATAAAAGTGAACATAAATAAGTTACATTTTCTAACTTTGCACACTTCAATTGCCTGAACATATGTGGAATGCAATAAGTATTAGAAATACATATATTACTCTTTGTAATATTCACAAAATTAGATACTCTAAGTCATTGTCTGTCCTAAGAGCAGTTCTCCCTTCAGCACAAGAGATATTAATTTAATATTCCCAGGCATCTCGATCTGGTGGCAGCGGGATATCGAAGAAAACTGCAAATTCTCCAGGCGAGGCCAGTAGTTCTTCATCGTGATGGCTATAATTCCCACCAATGCAGACTTTTCGGTAATTCAATAAACAGCGTGCTTAGTTCTACGTTCTCAACTTGTGACGCTAATGAAACATTGATGAGTGCTCTCACAGGACTAGTGCTTTAGAGCGGTAAGTAATTCTGCGTTTAATTTGTGTAAAGTTAAAACTCTCTGTAGCTTCATTCCGAGAATTTTAAATGCTACTTTTCGATAAACTAGAAAGTGTGCAACGCAAGCTTTCTGTTCCGGAATTCTCAGGCGGTCAAAGCAAGTAAATATTTCTAGCTACTAACGTCTCCTGTCATCAGAATTCCCACGTTTGCTTTCTTTGTGTCTCTGAATATTATCTTCATGTCTACTCCTAATGGCGTACTAATTATCTCAAAGAAATGAAGAAATACTTGGGAATTTAGTAGAAGGACAAATGGAAAAACGAGATTGAAGATACACTTTGTATTCTGTCTGTAGTCGTGATTCTTTTCTGTGCATCTCCTTTACAAATAATTCATTAACGGAATTTTTACAGGAAATTTCTGGAACTTCAACTCCGAAATTTCACCACGGCTACGAAACACTAAGAAGAAAAAAGAAGAAAGACCTCAGCACGTTCTCGTTAACGTTGGAAGACAACCTCAAAAGAATTACGAATTTCAGTTTGAAGCCCCAGACCACGATCTTGGGCAACGAAGAGGCGAGCGCCGTTCCGCTATACGAGGCCGGAGAAGGGCGATTGTTTTTTTAATTATACGGGATCACTGCTTGCTGCATAATCCCCAACTCGAGCGCACGTCGAGGAGCCGGTGAGGAAAAGAGCTTCCGTTGAGATCGCGCAGAGTGGCCGAGGAGCGGCGGGCCGCCGAAGGAATCCGGGAGCGGCCGAGAGACGCCGAGCCGAACCGAGCGCGCCCGAGAACGGCCGAGCGGCTAGGGTCGCTGGAAAGGAGCTGTTCTGAATGCACCGCTCACGAGCCGTACAAAGTGGAGTACTTTCATTTGGCTGACCCATCTAATATTTAGGAGCGACAGCGGGTGAAGCGGGCAACCCTCACGCCTGGCGCCGTCCCCGCCCCCGCCCCCGCCGCCGCCGCCCTTCTCTCACGGCCGCCGCCGCCGCCGCCACCGTGCCGCACAGCGCCGCACAAAGTTAATGCTAAAAAAACTTAAGTCGGCGGGAGAGGGCAGCCGAGAGAAGAAAAGTACCTAAACTAAAAACTCGACGAAAAGAACTTTTGACTACAAACTTAAACTAATTTTCCTTAACCTAGTTGTCATGTCTCTGCGGTGTGTTGTCCATTATCTAAATCAGTGTCTGGCAAACTGTGCCTGCGCTCAGCGGGCCTCGAGGGAGTAGCCTGCCGCCCCGCCCAGCCCCGCCCCTGCTCCGCCTCCGCCCCGCCTTAGTTCCCGCCCTCTCGCCTCCGTATTGACGCGCCGAGTGATGCATCGCCTCCCGGCGACCCGTGTGCCCCGCCCCGCTGTCCCCGCTCCACCCCGCGCCCTCCCGACGCGGCGCCTCCCGCTAAACGCGCGGTTGCCTTGTGCCTACTCAACTCCCAATGGCTGCTACGGTCAATGTCGAGGGAGTTTGCGTCTCTTCAAGTTTGCCAACAGTTTGCCTTTTACGCAGAAGATGCAGTCGTACTGGAAGGAAATGCAAGTCGGTTTCATGCATAAAGAATGGTGGGATATCGAGAGAGAAAAATCTAACTCGACTAATTTCTAGGTTAACCCTATGAGGGTCGGATTTTAAAATGCAGTTGAACAATCATCATCGGGAGTAATCAGTAGGAAGAGACACCAAGGAAATTTAAAAAAAAAATCCCATATATTCGAAATACTTTTTTATTCATTCAAATCTGTTCATGAAAATGTAAATTAAGAGAAATGGTTAATTGTATAATATTTATTGCAATTAACTGTTGTAGTGAAGTAGATAATATACACCATTTTGTAAGTATTACTATGTGATTTGCTGTAAAAATACTTTTTGGCTTTTTGAGAACACTGCTTATAACAGTATTCAGTAAAACTCATTTAATAATGATTGTCTTTGACAAGCATTACAACTTTTTTTACCTAGCATAGATTTGCCATCGGAAATCATTTGAAATTTAAACTTGAGTAATGGGAGAGGTGAATGATCAATAAAGAAGTAAAAAAATCATGAAAAAACAATAAAAAGGAGAAACTCGAAGGGGAAAAAGCTAAGGAGAAAATATAAAGTTGCAGAAATAAGTTACAAGTAAAGAACAGTACTGGAAAAAAGTTACCATATTATAGGCAGCTCTTGAAGTCACTTGTGAAAACATGACTATGCTTACAACAGTTACATTGTTTATGCCGTACTCTAGCCTATTTTTGCGCGTACTGTTGCATTTTGGAAGGTAATCCGTCGGTACGCTCGAAGTGGGCAGAAATAATTATTTGATAACTAGGTATGTTGGCATGAGTTCAACTAGTATTTCTTTACAAACTAGCAATGCTTCGCTATTGAAATATATTACACATCTCACACTACTGGCCACGTGATTGTTAATCTCGTTTTACGCTCGCTGTACAAAAATTCTATTATATGAAAGATTATCTCGCAAGTATGGGTTTATGCTACGCCCTGGTTTTGACATGGTTGTCAAGTACGCTATTGTTAAAACGTTCTCCCTCAAATTTAGGGATGCGTTCTCAATGCCATTGTCTTGGAGAATTTTGATTTACGTGTCCGAGATTCAAGTAATAATTCCGGCCGATATTTCGCAATCGCAGCAGACTTGTATGCAGTGAAGACGGGCTTAATTCTTGACTTGCGGCGGTTTACATAGAGTTCAGAGGAACTTGAGTCATCAAATTGTCAAGAACGCCGCTACACGTCCGATTTCATTCAAACCACTCTATGAACATTACCATAAGAACAAAGTGTAAATATTTCAGCGAAATCGGTCGAGTGGTTTTTGCGTTCATGTGCGACACATACGCATATTCTCTTTTATTTATATATGGATGTCAAGTCAATAATTACAGCAAGTCTTACCTTTGAATGTTTTATTTCATGATACTTACTTTTTTACTAAATAACTTTAAACTTTACTAAATAACATGTTAATGAAATAGTTTAAATCTCAAGGAAATATAAACAGAAAATAAACTATAATAGAAAACACTAATTATAAGTGATGAAGAAAACTGTGTAGTGTTCTAAAGATATCACTTCGTTAGGAAGTCCATCTAACATCCTGCGCCCCCACGATGACTGAAAACTCAAGACATTACACATTCATGACTTCATTTAAATTGTTGCAGCGCGTATCTGGGTCACAGAAATTGAGCAATGCATATTCCAGTTCCCTTCCCGCCCTCCCAAATCAATTTGCTAATCATCGCATGCCCTCGCCTCGTATTACGGCCCTAAATAACGCACCCCGACACGAACCCGAATGTTAAACAGTTCGCCTGAGCTCGACCCGATCCGCGGGTCAGGTTCGGTTGGCGCGTCGTGATTAACTTCGGCTCATAGACGGGGGGGGGGGCGGGCCCGCACCGCGGCGCGCGCGTTTGTCCTTCGTCCGTCTGTCCACTCAACCATCCCCCTCCCCCTTCTCCCCTCCCCCGAGCAAACCCCTTCGCAGGTCCTCGCGCACACGTGCGACCGCTGTTGATTGAGGATCCGCCCAAGCACTTGCTGGATAAGGCTCACGGCGCGTGCTGATATTAACGCGCTGATATCATTGTAACCACGTGCCCCGACCCCTCCCTTCCCGCTGGGCCAGGGTCGCTCGCCAAGTGGGTCATCGAGGTAGAGTCGAATGGCGTCTTCATTGATAGCTTATTCCAGAACGACAGTTCCAGCTCCAGAACAAACGTTGCGGCTAGGCGAAACACGTTACAGAGCAGTAGCAAATCAAGGAGGGGACAGAAGCCATATTCCACTTTCATTACCATTTTTTGTGGCAATTTTAGTTGCCACACTTAGTTCGCATTCCAAAGGAGTATTCTCAGTAAACCTTCGCAGACGTCATTCTAAGAATAAATCAAATTCAAAAAGTATCATTGTTTTGTTTTCGATTTGTATTTTTCAGTTTGTTTTTTACGAAATAAATGAGATTAAACAGTTAACATGAATCCCTTTCTCCACTCGCTAACTTCACAATTCAACAAGCGCCACCCTGCTATTATGGGTGGGAATTGAAGCCGTCCGTGCGGGCAGCACGCGCCGAGACTAAGGAGCAAAGCATGTTGCTGTTGTACGCTGTCGACGGGACATTTCTCCGAATATGTCGTGAAATGAGGCAGCCTCCGAAAGAGCCTCCCTTGGCTTCCCGGAAAAGCAGGAGACGATGCAGAAAAAGAGGAAACGGGATTGATTGTCCAGATTTATGTTATGAAACTTTGAGAATATAGCTCGTACTGGGAAAATGTTAATCTTCTGTCTATGTGAGGAAAAAAACTGATAAAAACTCTAAATTATTTTGTTAAAATAATTAAATTAGTAAGAGTTCATCAAAATATGCACTACTTACGTACCTCAAGGAGCCACCATTCCAAAACAATAGTGCTCGTTATGTTAATGATTGTTGTTTGAACTCGTTTTCTGGGTTCTGGAATCTAACATTGTGTCGAATTTCGGCCCATTCACAGAGCCATACTTTCTTAAAACTATTGGAAGAAAGAAAAAAAACAGTCGAATTGATCACACAAGAAATGCAACATAAACCATGAATTAAAATTAGGGGATTGTACCAACGAAATTTGTGAGGTCGCGCAATTCTTGTACCGTGCACTGAGGGTAGCAATCACAAGTAAATGTGAAAATAGTAAGTAAAATCTTTCATTTCTCTTTAACGTGTGCTTGTTAATACGATAATAAATATTTTGAAAAACGTCATAACGAAAAACGGTCATTAATTAAATAATAGCTATGAAGAACGTGTTTGGCCATTAAGAAAGTTGCAGGAAGAAGACCGACACGTTGGCAATTGTGTTCAGGAGGCAAAGCATGCCACGTCTAAGACGCAAATCTTGTAAACACCTGATAATTGATTGATGCGAATCGGGAAAGCCCGCGTCGTCGCATGTTGAATCACATTACATTTTATCTATTTTTCAAGAAATCTTATCCGTATATGGCTAACTAATTAAATCTTATTCTTTTTAACTACACGAAGTAGATCATCCGCCAATATACGAGTACAATGTTGTTACCTATATGGCACTGAACTGTTGATGAAAATATAAAAAAGATATATTTCATAACACATTCTTTATAAAATCTTAAAATGTACTGTAATGCAACCAAATATGAAATGTTGATGCAAATGTTACAAGATGAATTTGATTTGAGACGTTTTACTAGAATACTTACTCTGTATTTCTATGGAATACGTATAATATGTTTCGATAAATAAAACAATGAAGTTTTTATTTTTAATTTCATAGGAATTAATATATTTCTCGTCAAATTCCTCGGATGCTTCGTTTTATCTCGTAGATTTATATTTTCGCACATCCTTTACTTTTTCTCGTATTAAAATTTTGCTTCTAATTTTGAACTTCATTCCAATTCCCAAAAGGTCTTTACTTGGGGTATTGAGGCAGTGATGCAAGTTTCTAAAGAGGCACGCGGTGTATCACTTACTTTTGAAATCACTTAACGTATTTTCCAAGAAAAAGCAAGAGTTCCTTTTTGTGGAGTCGGAAGGAACTCTTAATGAATTCTTGTGCAGGAAATCCTTGCGAAAGTTGAACGACAAAATGAGAGTTTAAATCCTATCAGGTAATTAGAGCCACCACTTTACCTAACAGTTTAAATGGACTTGGAGGCATATCCCGTTGAATATTCATCGAACCGAATATGTTCGGAGAAAAGTTGTGAGTGAAATACGGCGAACAGTTGACTTGACTTAGCCTTGTCGTGGTCTGCAAGGAATTGTCCTCGCTGTCAGAAGAGGGCGGAAGGTCTATCATTCCGTGGCTCGATGGAGAATTATGACTAATTACTTAACGACGAAGTTTTTTGATTCCCTTTCTCTTCGAGTGCCGAGCGTTCGTTTCTTTTTGATGTCCAAGATGCAAAAGTGAGCGTTCAAACTGGCGGTGAGTCCGCTTCGTGTCGTTCGTCTAGAAAGAAATATCGGTTGAAGAAGTGCTTCGTTCTTTTCATATTACGCCAGAAAATATACTTGTGTTACTGCTTACTACTCAAACGAAGTATGCTAATGTACCATTATACACGCTTGTATTGAAATTCACCAAAGTATAAAACATACAGTTCAAGAAGGGATTAAATTTATCATTAACTAATGTATGTTAGGAAACACGTTGGGGCTGCACATAAAGTAAAATAGTAAAAATTTATAGTAATATTTATATCATATAATATTACGATGAATATAAATACTGCTTTTATAAACATGAAGTTAATAAGAAAAATACGAAACTTTCACGCATGTTGTTATTATTATTATTATTATTATTATTATTATTATTATTATTATTATTATTATTATTATTACCATTATTTATTACTTCCTAACATCGATTCTAACACAAAACTTGCTCTCCTCAGAAATCTGTTTTACAGGTTGATCCTTGGTTAATATCGTGCATGAGAAAGCAATCGATGGAATTCCCTCCTTGAATCTAGATGTAGACTCTCAAAATGCCACTTATACTTCTCATTTATTAGCATTCATTACTTTCTATACGGGTATCAAATAACGTATATTCTTTAAAGATTTCGCGTGACTGTCGTTTGATAACTTGCAATGCATTGTACGTTTTTTAAATATGTGCAATTTCATTTTTCTACTGCTAGGTATCTACATATCAAGCTTAATAGCAATGTATATGTCAGAACTCCCGACTTTTTAACTTTTCATTTTTTCATCTATTTCGCAATAACCTTTCCATTTCACATTACGTTTTCTTGGTTTTTCATATTTCTTCCTGAAATGCGTCTCATGTCAACTCGGGTGGAATAATGTTTCTGTCTTGAGAACATTCGCTACAAAAAAAGTATTCATGATTTTTGAAATTAAATGTTTATAAAATTCTAAAATGAGTCTTTAAAATTAAAAAAGGAAGGATATATATATATATATATATATATATATATATATATATATATATATATATATATATATATATATATTGAATATTCTTCTTCGGTATATTTTTGACTTAATTGCGTAAAACCAGAAACAACTGTAGCGTAACGTTTGGGAAGGAGACAACCTACATTTACTGTCCTGAAACAAAAGAAGGGACCATCTCAAAATCAAAGAACACTGAACACGATGATACAATGATACATGTCATTTTATTCTAAACTTTTGCTAAAAAGAATGGTAACGACATGGGGATCAGGAAGTATTTGACCACTTTGAAGTAGGTGCGACAAGTACTAATACTAATGCAGGAACAAATATTTCCTATATAACAGGCCACTATTAATATAAAAAACGAAACCTCAAGAAAACAAATAATACAAAATCATTCAGTGTCGCACCTTGGTAAATATCACCACACAATGAATTAAACCTAGAATCTATAATGCAACATACTACCTACTTTTCTCATTTCTTCTCGAATTATAATTATACAACTCCAATATTATATTCAAAAATCCCTTACACAGTACTTGCTTGAAACATAAAAATGCATTCCGCACTTTTGTATAAATATTGTGAGAGCTTGAAGTATTTGGCGCCTAAATGTTTTCCTCAGCCTACGTTTACGTGTAAACTTAGGTTACGAATGAATAGATAATCCGTCTATAGATATGTAATAGTTTTTATTTAAAATGACCAATATGTATTAAAGAAAAAAAATAATTAAAGAAAAAAACTGAAGTAGGTGCAGAAGTTCACTTTCGTTAACAAAAACCTAGAAGAAGAAAATGAAAAGCTATTATCCTCCACCATAGTCTTTTCTAGAAACACCGGAGTTTTGTGTCTTGTCGGAATGCGACTAAACGGGCAGGACGGGCTATTTTCCAATGGATTATCAGCCTCTCTGATATACATATATACATTTATTAGAACTGCAAATGGGTATGACCCGGTGGCAGTTAAGTGACAATAATTGCAAAAATTACAACACTTACATTAATAATAATAATAATAATAATAATAATAATAATAATAATAATAATAATAATAATAATAATAATAATAATAGAGCTTCGGACGCAGGAGGGGCGGGGCAAGGCGGGACGGGTCGCGGTTGGGCTGGGCGGGGAGGGGAGAAGAAGGGAGGGTCGGGGTGAACCGGGACGAGACGGGGCGAGACGAGACGGTGACGAGATGGGGTAGGACTTGGCGGGGAGGGAAGGGCGGTTCGGGGCGGAGCTGGGCATGGCGGTGCTGGGCGGGGTAGAGCCAGGCGGGGCGAGGCGAGGCGGGCCGGGCCGGGTCGAGCCACGTGGCGTCCAAATTCCGGCGGGCGCAAGAGGCGGGTCACGTGTCCTTTGTGGCCGGATTAGACGGCGGCGTCCGTAAGTCGTGAATGCGTCGCTCGTTAAGCGAGGAGGAAGAGCCCGGGGGAGGAGGAGGAGGGGGAGGTCGCGAAGGGACGCGGACACGTCGCCGCCGCCCCCGCCCTCTCAGGGTGCGGGTGGGGGAGGACGCGGGGACGACGAGAGCGTGGGACGCCAGAGGACAGACGAACGGTGCTGAGACAAAAAAGATTGGACACGAGATGATGCTGCGGTGATGGGGGAAATCTGAGTAATCACGCGGAAAGAAGTTGAAAAGTAGGGAAAGAAATAATGAATTACAGAAGTGTATTAAGATTTAAGAAAAAGGAGTACCTCCCACAGAAACCAAAGTGCTAATCACAAATTCATCTGTTCCCTGCGAAGGCTCAATAGAATTCTCCAAATCATTTTGCAGGTAATATTATAGTTCGAAAAACAAGCGGATAATGAATAACATCTTTCATGAAAAACCTAGTCAATGAGGTGGGATGTATTTTCTGCACGGAGTAAGTGGAGAACGTGAGAGTGGCAGATGGCTGTAGAGACGAGACTTATGTAACCTCTTCAGCTCTGACTGGTGCTACTATTCTGAATTCGAGCCAATAAAAGCTTAAGCTCCTTAAGAATATCACAGGTTATCTCAGGAGAATGTGAGTCGTACCCAGCCGATCAAATATTTTGAAATCCTATGGGAAGAAACAGCTCAATAATGATATTATTACATTGTGCCACATTTCTGAAACCTTGCTCTAAAAGGTTTCTGAAATACCTCCCATGGAAGCTATGATACGTTGAAGAAACTGAGAGTAATGTAATCTTTATGTTGAGATGTGTAATATTTAAGCATGGTTATGATTACAGGAATAATGTTCGCTAGTGCAGCAATATGCAATGGCGCGCGATCTCTTACTTGGAACCTTGCTGTCGCATGAGATAAGATGTGTCGTCAGTGTCGCACTGAGTATGAGAATTCAGTGAGTACACCCAGTATCAGAAGTGACTAAATAACATAATCAAGTACTTCTCTTTTTCAGTCAAAATCGAAACTGATTCATGGGATTTGGAGTTCCTGAGTATCAAAAGAAACCATAGACTTCTAACATAGTTAGAAGGTGCATACGTTTCTTCCATTTTTTTTCGCGCATTGTATATTAGTAATGTAGATAATAATAATAATAATAATAATAATAATAATAATAATAATAATAATAATAGTGTTCAATTCATTGAAAATTACAATGAATGAATTTATATAACGTGCTCAATTTTGAAATACCCAGTTTTTTTAAAAATGTTTTTTACTTTCTTTTCTCTCAGTCTGGAGGTCAAAGAGGTGCATATTTCTGCATTCATATTCCAATGAGATGCAAGAGGGATTATTTTCGAAAGGATTACTTATGCAAGGCAATGTGCCGAACCGATGCATAAGCCATCTCTTTCGATCGTACTTTTTTGTCGTGATACATTCTCCTCCCCCGGAGGCTAAGCTCATTATTCGCTTGCGATCAGTAAGGGTAATTGACAGTCCGTGGGCTCGTGCTCTTTCCTTTGACCTTCGAATATGGGCGGTTGAATACATTCGTTCGTCTGTTTTCCTGCATATCATTTCACGGTGGTAATGAATACGTGTGACGAGATTATTAATTTTTAAACTCCCTCGGAATTTGAATCTATTGAAAACGAAGGAAAGTATCACAGTGTCAATGAATCAATTGTTCTGTGGATTCAAAATAGAATATGCTACGAAATGGTTTGTGATGAAAATATCCTGAATGGAATACTTCTATTAATGCTGAAAATATGTATATCCATACAGTCGCATCTTTGAAAAATGATCTTATTGCAGTACAGTAAACATCTCATTAATTACATATTTCCAAATATTTCCATTTCTTTGTTTTTTCCCGAAACCAGAGTATATATATCGCCCAATTACTGCAAAAAATAACACGACTCAAAATGTTGTAATGAATCATTAGGAAGAGGAAATATGATATTTGGAGCTCTTTCTACAGGCAAAATGGCACACCCTTTTCTTTGCAAATTGATCGTGAAATAGCTGCCATGTCGATGTATTTCTGTATGCAAACTTGACATTTCTATTGCTTCGGTCTCTATTTTCAAACTTTTTTTCTGTTCTTTCGCAATTTATGACACTGGAGCGATTATTTTTTAACAGTTCTTGCCGAAAGCATTCGTTTCTTCCCGCATGCTTAATTCAACGCAATATAGTATGGACAGTTGTGGTTAATACAACGCAGGAAATTATGGGAATGATTCATTTCAAGCATGGTTACTTGAGTATGTCCAAAATTAATCCGCAGTGAGACGAGAAAGTAAAAATGAAAGATGTACGACGAAGCATAGAATTGGGCTTTATAAATGGGTTTGGAAAACAATAATTTAGATGCTGACAATCTCTCCCACCCTTCTCTTCCCTCTGATGGCACTACAATCCAGGTCGGGGTCTGGCTTCGCAATAATGCAAGTCTGTCGACTTGATATAAATGAGCTTTTTGTGGGTAGCAGTATCAGGTCATTGACTGGGGGTGAGGATGGAATTGAGGACAGGAGTAAGAAGGATGCATGCGCGTCTTGGCCAAATTTTGAAGCTACTGCTACAGCATAGTCTGGGGATATTGTTTTATTTAAGGTGCTGTTATTACAAAGTTTGTTTCAATGAATGGTATTTTCCTTCACATCTTTATTTATTTGGTTATATGACCAGCAGCTTTCAATGACTTAGCCTTAATCTTCAGATATGTGGCCAGGCAGCCAGAAAATCGACACTTTCAAGTTAAGAACATTTTCAAATTGAGATTAAACACTTTTGAAAAGAGAGACTCTCAAGACATAAAAACAGATTTAAATAGATAGACAGCAAATAGTTTCAAATTGAAAACAAAGAAACAAATAAACCAACCGTATCAATTGACAACAAACTCTCAAATCGAGGAGAAATTCTGAAACTGAGAAAAACCACTTTCCGGGACAATAAAGTAGCTGCTAAGGGTATGGATGTGAACTAATTTAATGACAACAGTAAAAGTTATTCCTCGGAAGGCGTGTGAGTGAGCATGACACACATTGGTTAGGTCAGGAAAGCAATGGCAAAGTCCCGCATTTCCTGCAGTTGGCCAGAAGGAATTGGCCAACTGCCATTACTCCCGTTTATCGCTTTAAGGATTCTACCACCCTTCGCACTGATGACTATACATTGTACTTTCGCGGGAATGCTGTTTTAAGCTAACGTATACTATTTTGTTCAACGTGACAATGCGAATGCAAGTTCTCGAATATTTACAACACTCATTCCCACGCTGCAATAGAAAACAAACAAACCTTTTTTTCTCGCACGCAATCTGTCTTCATAAGGAACGTATTTTATCCTGCATAATTCCGCAGACATTCCGGATCCAAATATTCTGTCGTCATTCAAAAAAAAAAAAAAGAAAAGAAAAAGAAATAAATAAAGAAACCACGGGCATGGTCGGCGTTCTTAGAATTCAGCAAATCACTGTGTATCTTTTTCTCTCATATCCCTCACCGCATTCTCCATATTTTCGTCCCTCCCTCCATCTCTCTCTCGCTCTCTCTCGCTCTGGCTCTCATTCTCTGCCTCTCTCTCTCTCTTTTGCGCGCGCGTGTGCGCGCTCTCTCGCTTTTTCTCTCGCTCTCTCTGAGACGTCGACGACGTGGTCTTGCAGTTCCTATTCATCTCTGAAAGCCCCCAGCCCCAGCTCATCATTGCCTTGAAGTGCGGTGCCCCCTGAACTGGTGCGGATTCGGAGTCCCCAGTAGGGGGAAAAATGTTTAGGATAATTGGGCCCGTGTAGCGTGCACTCAGCGCCCGGAGTCTGCCAGCGAACGCACTTACCTCGAGTTCGTGCTTTCCGGCCAAGACGGGAAAGAGGCACAAAAACCGTTTGACAAAGACCCTCGATCACGTTCCAGGAAGCGATTTAGCGTTGTATTGTCAAGCTTGAACAGGACTTCATAAGCGACATTCTGTGCTGTTGCCTTTTCTTTTGTGCTAGAATTAATCTCCGCTTACAGGTGACAATTAAGAATTTACGATTGGTTTTTATATGCAGAAAGCATATTCGTATTAGAAGCAAGGTTTTCTAAAGCATTATTAGTAGATAACATTTAACATGGAACATAAACTTAAATGCAAATAATATGCTAACTCTTATAAATATTTTATAATATTTTCATAGTAATATTATGCAGAGTGAGTCCCGTAACTAGCACATTCTATAATTTTTGAACGGTGGCTGTAATTGCAATGTAGGTTTAACGGAAGCGCCTCGATAATCAAACAGTCAATTAATCTTGTAGCGAATAGTTTGGACATTTTCTTTGGAAGTGATGTTATGCCTCTCTGACTCATGCGGAACTACCTCATATACAGTGAGGAGCAATCTCAATGCGACTGACAACGTACAGGAAAACATGTTCCTTCCAGTATAATTCGTTCTCAGCTCTTTGGGCCACGCTGCCGTGAACTAATTAGGAAAAGTATCGGCTATTGTATGGAAGTCTTTTTCAGGGCATTTTTCACGCCTGAGGAAAGCCACGACGGATCGGCCAAAATGTTTGGATGACTAACCCACGACGGTCGAACATGACAGCACAGGGCAGACAAGTTTGACTCCGGTCGCAGAAGCGTGGCATTTGGAGTACCGGGCTCGCACCCCGCTATCTCGTAGCCCGGAACTTGCCACACTCCCTTCCATCTACGCCACCACCAACTGAACCGTCGCCGCCGTCACTTCGTCACCGTCACAACCTCCAATTCTGCTTCCGACTCTTCGTGCGTCTTCTCTCTGCCATTGCACCGCCTCCTCCTCCTCCTCCTTCCCTGCCTCTGCCCCCGCCTCCACACCGCCTCCGCTTCCGCGTTCATCGTCCGCCGAAGCCTCTTTCTCCTCCGCTCTCCTCTTCCGGCGCCTCCGTCTCCACTGCCTCTTCCTTCTTATCTTCCTCCGTCGCCTCCTCCTCCTCTTTCCTCTTCCTTCGTTTCCGCGTTCGCGTCCGCCGCCTCAACCTCCTTCTCCGCTCTCACCTCCGCCTCCTCCTCTTCCGGCGCCTCCGTCTCCACTGGCTCTGCCTCCGCATCTTCCTCCGCCTCCTCTTCTTCTTCCCTCTCCACCACCGCCACCTGGACCACCTTTAAGCGAAATAAAGCAAAATTAAGCACACGATCTGATAGGGTTGGTTTATCGCCGTGGGCAGCCGTTGCCGGCCCCGCCCCGCCCCGCGCCGACGCTGCAATCTTCGCCCCGCTCCCCCGCTCCCCCCGCCCCCCGCTCCCCCGCTCCCCCGCTCCCCCGCCCCCGCCCCCCCGCTCCCCCCGCTCCCCGCCCCCCGCTCCCCCGCTCCCCCGCTCCCCCGCTCTCCCGCTCCCCCGCTCCCCCGCTCCCCCCCGCTTTCCCGCTCCCCCCGCTCCCCCCTCTCCCCCCGTTCCACCCGCTCCCCCCGCTCCCCCCGCTCCCCCCGCTCCCCCCGCTCCCCCGATCCGCGCGGCGCCCAGCGTCCGAGCGCGGGGCCCATCCCGCGGCGGCGGCGCTTAAGAGCCGGACGCGCTGATGACGCGGCGGATTTCGAGCGGCGGCGGTCGCCTCCGCCATCTTCTCCGCCCTCCGCGCCTCTCTTTTTGCCCCCGCGCCGCGCCCTGGCATTTCCGGCGCGGCCGGCCCGCCGCTTGCGTAAGCACTTCGCGCGCGGGAGGAGCGGGGAGGGCGGGCACGCGCGCGATGAGGTGGCGCGGCCGCGTTCATACGGTCGTGATGAGTTTGGGTGCGTTCGTGACGTCATACCGAACGTGGGTGGTGTTCATGGCGTACTGAGGTTTATGATCATACAATCACCCTGAAGTTGGCGGGGCGTTCTTATCGTCCTACCGAGTTTTGGCGTGTTCAATTCGTAATTCTGGACGCGTTCATTCCGTTATGCTGTGATTGGGGGCCATCATGGCGTTCAACTGTTCTTAGGTGCGTCAATAGTGTCATAGTGAGCTTGAGTGCGTCTATAGTGTCATATTGAATTTAAGTGCGTACCGTCTTAGTATACTCGGCTGCGTTCACTCGATCATACTGAGCATGCGCGTGTTTATACGGTCATATTCACTTCGGGCGCTTTCATACTGTCACGCTGTGTTTGGTCGCGTTCACGCCGTCACATTGATGGGGGGGGGGGGAGGATTCTTGTCATTCTGAGATTTGGCGTGTCCAAAGCGTAGTGCTGAGCTTAGGTGCGTTCTTACCCTTATACTGAACTTGTCGGTGTTCATAACATTATACGTTCATATCGTTTGGTATGGACGTATGAATGGTATGAATGGTATGTTTGGGAACGTTCATACCGTTCTCTTGTTCTTAGGCGCGTCCATAGTGTCGTATTAAGCGTAGATACGTTCCGTCATAGTGTACTTCATTGACGTCATACCGTCATACTCAGCTCAGCCTCTTTCATAAAGTATACCGAGCTCAGGCGCTTTCACACCTGCATACTGATCTTGAACACGTTCACACCTTCTTATGGAGCTGAGGTTCACGTGCACCCCAGCTCCATACCTATACCTTCATACCAAACATAATGAATGTGCTCTCGGCCATTCGAAGATACTGAGTTTGAGTATATTCAATTGAAATAATGTATACTTTATTTATCGCGATAAAACCGCAACTGGGGGAGCATAGTATGAGCACGTGTTCTTGGGCTCCAGCATCCTTATCTCTTGTAGATAAATAAATTATGAATAAAGATACGAATGAGAATTCTTGATAGCATTTGAAAACTAGAAATATTGGACTCCCGAGTAATAGAAAATGTATTTTCATCGGCGCAGGAACTATAGATTTGTAATTATAGCAATACTTCCGTCTGTTCTCTTATATTGTTCTTTCTCCCGTTCATAGTGTGATACTGAACTTAAATTCGTTTTTACTTGCACTTACTTTGGCTTCTTCGCACTGTTTTCGGCCGTGGAGGGTCCCATTATTTGTAGTAAAAGGAACATCGTAATTGCGAGAGGCACTGATTGCGATGAACCTGATATATTTTGATTCCTTTAAACTCTTTATACGATAAATAAATAGATAAATAAATACATTAAATTAAATGAATTAGACAGATTATTTGTGATCGTTAGGTTGCTTTGACATGATGAGAAGAGACCTAGTGTAAATCGAGAGGTTTGAGGAATTGTCACTGAAAGTTGCGTGGATCATGAAATGGGGGATGACGAAATTGCCAGCGGAGGTGACAGTGTAAATTAACTGCAAGGGCGTATGAGGTGGAGAAAGGTGAGGGAGAAATGGGGAAAGATATTGGAAAAGGGCGATAACGACGGCTGTGGGAACGAACGGAATGAGGTAGGAAGGCGAAAATGGCCGAGGCGGAGAAGCGTGGCGCTGATGAAAGGGGCACAGGAGGGCCTGATGGAAGAAGAGGAGAAAGGAAGTAGAGAAATGAGGCCAGAACGCGAGACGAAGATGTGGAGGAGAGAATGACTGTTCAATGTGCGGAGGCGGGGACACAGAAGACACACGACTACGGACAAGAGCAGAGGAACTATTAGCAAGAAGATGGGACCCGCAAGGCCCGCAGTGCGGGCGGACCCAGGTGAAGAGAAGCCTATTTTCAAGGGATGTTTTTATTATTTAAGATACTAACACTGTGCTTGCTATTACGTTTTATAAAAGGGGTCCGGATGAACGTTTTTCTGGCGGGCACGCACTGATTTCATGATGCTACTGACGGGAACAAAGCGAAAAAGAGATCGAAAATATCTTCGCCTCTATTTATGGATATACCAAGTTTTCCCCAATCAGGTGGGATCATGTAATTATGTCACAATCTCTAAGTTTAATGGTAGAGTGTTAATGTTTATGATTAGTCGACCGTTTTGATTTTTTGTATTTAGCTGTGCATGTTACGGAGGCAGTGGTGGCGACCACAATGAAATATTTGAATGAATAAATCCACTCCCTAATCTTCAAAATGGAAATGAGTACTCTCTTGTTTCGTGGCCATCCCAACTTCAGGCCACCTCAAAAACAGTTCCATGACTCTCAATCACTTCCCTAACCATTTTCGAAGTGGTACATCCTTGTCTCTTTTCAGCTTGTATGTTTTAATTTTGTTGAGAACAAATTGGTGAAGGAGATTGTTAACTGAATTATTTGGTTGGGAACATGGTATTACGTATTATGATATGCAATCAAATCCTTTATATTTTTGTATTGTGAGACGTAAAATGGACGATTACTGGAGATCTGAAAAAGAACTATTTAAGACTGCCGTTGTTGGGTCTTCCCAAAATTATGAGATTGAGTTGTGATGATAAAGATGTCGTGGTGAAATGATAATGATGCGATGTAGTAGTGAAAACGATGGTGTAGTAAGGGGAATATGGAAGGGCCTCGATGCCGACAATTTGTTACTTGTTCTTCCGTAAACGTCAAACTCGTCTCGTTTTCTCCGCCTCAAATTTCACGTGAATCGACCGTTATTTGAACGTGTGGACTCAAAGGTTGAATGCATTCACGCGTATCTCTTTTCTGTGGGTCACACTTGCAGATTTGTTTTATGAGTTATTTCAAACGCCTTAAGTTCAACGCGTATCTCTGCCTTTCTCAGCTCTTTTTTCATACTTTGCACTCTCCTACTGCTTTTTCTCGGCGATCTCTGCCTGTGTACCGACTCCTCCGTCTCTTGTCCTCCCCTCTTCCGTTTCCAGCCTCTTCCTTTTCTCGCGTCTCTTCTTCTCGACCCCACAGTTCCTCTCTTTCTCCTTCACCTCCGCCTGCTCACCCCGGCGGCGCGTGGAATCCCGCTGTTGCCGCCATCGCCCGGCCCCCCGTCCTCCCCGTCCTCATCCCCGACCTCCTCGGCACGGCCGCCGTGCAATAAACAAAAGTCTCCGTCCGTATCCTCGGCGCGCGCGGTCCTCGCCGTAATCACCTCGGCCTCGCGAGAGGCGGGCCTTAATGCGAGAGCTCGCGGGGACGGCCCACGGAGGACAGGGGGAGGACGGAAGGGGTGCGCGCGCGAGGAAGTTTAAAGCAGTTGCTTTCAAAGCCACCACGATGATAACGCGCTTAGGAGAACCGGAATGCGTGGGATAAGACTGAGGTTCCACTGCTTTTGGAGTGTGCTGTACATTCATGACTGTATGTGTATTGTTTCTGTTTGTTGTTTTTTGTTTTTTTGACAAATTTTGAGACAATTGGATATTCTTGGATTGCGACTTCCCGAAATGTATTTCGGATACACAGTTAGAAGTACGAGTTAGGTGAATTTTAAGTACTGAATTTTCTGATAACAATGTCTATAAAGTAGAATTAAAAAAAGCAAACATTTTAAAGAAATTGGGACAAAAGTGAATGATGATTCCTGTCATGCCAACTGAATTTTATTCATAGAAAGAAGGAACTTGTTAGAAACGAGAGAACTCACGAGTCTTTTTTTATTACCCCATGATAAATACAGTAGGTGACTCCAACTATTAACGCTTAAAAAGGCACTAACACTTATATTGATATATTTAATAAGTACCTGAAACGTGATGGCGTCTCCAAACATTGTACTCACGGGAATACGTCTTTCTAGTGCAATAGTTAGTTGATAATTTCCCAATATTGACTTTAATCTCGTAAAGCATTCCACTTTGGATGATGTAACTCTCTCATTACACGAGTAATCCATTACGTTAATGAGGCAAAAAAAGTAGAGGGTAGGTCTAGCGCAGAATCTAGTTAACGTCCTGCCGGTGTTACATAGTCTGCGGTTTAAAAGAATCTACACTGGTTAATGGATATACTTCTCACTTAAAAGTATATAAAATTCCAAAAGCAAATACTCATTTCTCTTAATTGTACACAACCCATTTTCTCGTGGATATTGAAGCTTGCGAATTTGGAGACCGCAGCACTGCCATTTTCTCCGTCAAAAGTTGCGTTTTTGAAGTTAAATTACAGAGGAAGTATTTTCTCACAGGTAAGGAAACATTAATTCAGTATTGAGTAAATTCTTAGTTTGCAAAATAATTCCGAATCAATATTTATTATTTGCAATTTACTGATTGGTTCGGCGTTGTACTACCTATCGAGTAGTGGGCCCGACCGGGACAAGCTCTATGCTCCTGACCGGTCTCCAGGGGTGTGTGGTGGTGTAGTGCATGTAAGTGTGTCTGCGTATGGGGAGAAAATAGGACAAAAAAGGGGAAGGAAAGTTCGTTCGCGGTTCGTGGCCCGTTTGTTAGGGTACTACTCCTTCATTCCCTTGGTGTTGATCGGAGAAACCCTGGTTAACTACCTATCAGAGCAGTCGTCCGTTAGAATTCTCCTCCAGACCGTGACTGAATTTTACCTAGCTATCTAGCTAGTGTCAAAAATCCTCCCACTGTCGGATCTCGAAACGAGGACCTTCCGGTCAGAGGCATTTCAGTGGCATCAGTTGATTTCTAAGCCACCTACCCCAGTTTATGTGCAATTGATTCACAAATAACGATATTGAGGTATTGAATTTAAAAACTCGTACTAACATGCTTAAATGCTTCCTGATATGATTAAAAATGTCGGAACCGCAAAGTAATGAACGTGTTAGAACATGCTGATATTTCTTGTTGTGAAATATGTCGCTGGTTAGAAAGAAAGAAATCGCTGGTCAGTGATATATAAGGACTTTTATTATTCCTCGCGAAATTTATAGTTTAATGTAAATGATGTTATCATCGAATAATTTAATAATTGCTTAGAATTATGTTGAATACAAATGTTTGAAAATATGTGTCAAAAATTCAAATTCAGATATATAATTTTAAACTATTTTTTGTGCTTTAGGAGTAAAAATAATATAATTCCATTGATAGTAGAATAATCATTACTACATGACTCATAAGAAATATAGTCCGTTTTTTACCCTACACGCCGTGCTGTTTATATTCTCAGACTGGGATTCCCTCAGCATCCTTTCGAATGAGTTCAGTGAATTTTTTTCTTCAAATCTCTTTTTATGCTTTTTCATTCCTACTGGTTTCTATTAGAATCGGCTGTCTGTAAAAAGTGTTCTCTCCACTTCTTTTTCAATGTGTGATATCTCGTAAAACATGTCAGTCATCTTGTTATACATTTTACTTCTATTGTTTCGTCTTTTTAATAGTTTTAATCATATCAAGAAGATTCTTCGTTTCCTTCTTGTCCAAAGTTTCTGCACATAGGACCGCTGGTTGCCTACTGACAAGGCATACATTTCATTGCATTCTGTTGACGCGAAAGAACATGAAAAATAATGCCTCCTAAGTAAGATGGACACTTTCAATCAGGACAACCTTGTGTGCTCCGAGTTTGGCAACTCGTTGAAATATAAGAAACCGAAAACCGGGCACAGCTACTTCAAAGGCAACTATGCGTATTCGGAAGATAATGTATGTTTTTACGTCTTGCACAAAAATTACTCACTTCCTCTGCACACAATGAATTACGATATGTACATCACCAAAATATTACGGTCTGTACATAAGCATTCTAACACTAATATGATCATTAAAATGATTGCTATTCACTAAATATCGACCAACAATCCAATTAGATCGTTAATGCAAGAAGAGCCAACTTACACGATGCAGATACTCTTATTGAGAGAAATACGTGTGCACAACAATTTAGACGCCGGTCCAAATTCGGCTTTCCTCTATTTCGCGTATAATTTTTGTTTTCTTCGCACGTTAAGTCATTAATGTTTATACTCAGCCGACGATATTTATCATTCATAAGAACATACTTGAAGGAACTTCTACAATCGAGAAGCATATCGCATTTAAAACGGGAATCCACAATATCTATTTCGTATGAAGTGATTATGGCCCAGAATAAGAACAATATCACGTAAAAGGTACATGTAAAACAGATATCAGAAAAACCACAATTATCCACGCACAATAATTAACAACACTGCTCCCCAATTTCTCTAAAAGGGTTTTCAAAAATTATGTACCATACCCTCACTCGTGAAAGTGATTTCGGGAATACTTTGTTTTCGTTCTACTAGGTAATAATATACGCATTCCATGCATCATTGGACACAACATGTTCCATAACGTGTTGCACAAGCGCCGTTGTTTGCACACCCTTCTTGTTTCGTACCTGTCCCAAGTGCTGATGAAAAAGAGCTGACTTTTAATATTTTATATTCATGAACACATGACACCTCCATCAACCGTAATTTTCAATAATTTTGGCTTCGGCGGTCTTTTGCCACAGCTGCATGATAAATCAATCCGTAACACCTTCATCAATATAAAAAATGCGTTTTTTAAAAAATGGACTACAACACCAACACATTATCCACTCGCCCATTCAACGAGCGGGCCCGCCGGCCGGTGTCGTCGGATCTTGCCGAAGCGGCGTGGGAAGAGAGGCGTGTCCGGGAACCGAACGCCAGCGCAAGGGACGCTGCGCTATGCAGGGACGAGAGGAGCGTGCGGAGCAGGTTTGGCTGGACAGAGTAAATGGGACGGTCCGGGCGGAGCGGGCGGGGCGAATCTGTGAATCGGCGGGAGTGGTGGATCGGCGGGAGTGGTGGAGCAGGAAGGCCGGAGTGAGCGAAGAGGAGCGGGCGGAGCGGAGCGGAGCGTGGTGAGCGGAGAGTGAGCGGGGTCGAGTGTGAGCGGAGCGGGGAGTGAGCGGAGCGGGGAGTGAGCGGAGCGGGGAGTGAGCGGAGCGGGGAGTGAGCGGAGCGGGGAGTGAGCGGAGCGGGGAGTGAGCGGAGCGGGGAGTGAGCGGAGCGGGGAGTGAGCGGAGCGGGGAGTGAGCGGAGCGGGGAGTGAGCGGAGCGGGGAGTGAGCGGAGCGGGGAGTGAGCGGAGCGGGGAGTGAGCGGAGCGGGGAGTGAGCGGAGCGGGGAGTGAGCGGAGCGCAGTAGAAGGCTTAGGGTGGAACAGAGTAGAGAGTGGCCGACCCGAGAGTAGAGAGATCGGAGTTGGGTTTGGAAAACGGGAGCGGAATGGTGGCGAAACGGAGTGAGTTCGAGAGAGTGAAGGAGAGGCAATGGGTGGTGCAGTAGGCGGCGCGGACGCCACAGAGTAGGAGGGGACGATGGCGCGGGGCGAAGAGGAGGTGGCAGGTGGCGGGCAGGCGGAGGACGAGAGGCGAAGGCGGGGCGCGCCCTGCCCGAGACGGGCGTCCGTGACGTGCGTTGCCCCCGGCCGTTCGCATTGATCACGCCCTCGTCTCTTCCGCGCCATCGGGCCCCCGTGATCCATAAATGCAGACGTACGGACGTGCATCATTCAAAGGAAACTCAAACACACGCTGGTAAATATTTCAATGGTTGGCGTGCCGGTCTTCGGATTGGCGAGCTGCGCGAGGACAGTGTTTGATGGGAGCGGGCCTCCGCTGGCGGCCTGTGTGAAAAGCGAAACACCCCTCCCCCTGCCGGCCCCGCCCTTCCCCTGGGCCTCGCCAGGCGGACTCCGGCGCTTGCGTGCGCGCAAAGGGAGAGCAGTGCGCGGTGAGACTGCGAGTGTTGTAGCGGGCTATTCGCGATGATAAATAAGGCTTAATGGCTTGCTTTCGGGAATTCGGCTGTGCGTTCATGCGACTGAACCGCCTCTCCCTTTCCCCGGCCCCACCACCGGCCCCTCGGGGCTGCCGGCTGTCAGCTGGCGCCCCGACAAAAGGCACAGCGTGGCGCCGGATGGCATTCGCGTCGCCGCTCCTCCCGCCGCCGCCGTTGCCGCTGCCGAAAAACCTCGAATTCCAACCGCAACCGGCCGCAGCGGCGCCGGTGGCGGCGGTGGAGGCGGCCGCCCGCATACGCGGTCTTTAGTCTTCGCGCGAGGACAGAGACCCACCGGCAATCGATGAGAGGCAGCGGTGGAGCCGAGTTTGTTGGCGCGGAAGGAGACATGCATTCACCTGAAAATGTTCTTATACGTATTCCGTTTTCGTATTTAATGCACTGATTACAGGTATGTGGATTTCATATACGAAAATTTTACCGCATTTCAGGAACCCAATTTTGGAGCATTTATATTCTCGAATTATCGCACAGAACTTAAATTTCAACAAGTTCGCTTTGCTCCCATTCCTCTCTTGTATACGAATCCAATCGTTCCTGTCGTCAGAGAGAGTAGGATAGTTCCGAATATTAACAAATCCTTAACTATTATTTTTAAACAACAAAACATTTCACGTTGCACCTATTCTTCCCTTTTATCCATCCTTTTACATCCCTCGCATCATCGCTGCCCGTTCGAGTCCCGCAAGGTCCCTAATATTAAAATATATTAATTAAATAGTATCATAGTAGTACATAAATACACAATCAATAACAAATCAAAGATGAGTACTTTCGTAACGAAAACATTACCGTTATATTATATGATATAGTTGAATGTATTAATTTTATACAATATCTGAATTTAACGAAACATTGTAATGTGATCATTAATAACCAAATACCACTTTCAATAAAAATTGATATATTTAACGATACAGAATTTAACGAAACACAGACGGGTACTTTCGTATACGATTATGTTCATTTAATTGAGGAACCAAACACCAAGCTCCAGCAATTTCGAATTTAATCTTTTCGTTTCCCACCTATTCCTCCCTTTTAGCCATATCCATTTGTCTTCTTTCCTCCACTCCTTCCACCGCGCTCGGGAGTCCCGCAAGGTTCCGGCGCGGGGCGCGGCGGGCGCGGGGCGGGGGGGGGGGGGCGTGGCAGCGTGGAGCGGGGCCGGGGGCGGAGGCAGAGGCGGCGGCGGCGGTGGTGGTGGCGCGAGCGGCATGCGCGGCGGTCTCGCGTGCTATTTGCACGCGGTTCGCCAGCGTTTAAACGATTGCATCGGAAGGGCCGTTCAAAGGTGAAGGTCGTCGGAGCCGCCGCCAGCGCCGCCGCGTCGTTTCGCGCGAGGGAGAGCGGCGCGAGCGAGCGGGAAGAGCGCAGGAGGGGATTCGACGGTTAAAAACCGAGCCTCCACCGCCGCCCCCGCCCCCTCCACCGTCCCTGCACACGCTTACATCGTCGCCGCTACCGTCACCGCCACTGCCACCACCATCGCAACCATTACTGCTACCGCTGCCACCGCCGCCGCTTCCACCGCCGCCTCCACCGCCGACTCCACCGCCGCCTCCACCGCCGCCTCCCCTGCCGCTTCCGCCGCCTCTACGCCGCGGCGCGGCTCCCTCCCCCGCCTCTCCGCGGCGCGCCGGAACGCGCGCGCAGGGTTGAAACGTGAAAAGCGCCGGAGAAAATGACGTTCAAAAGAGAGTTACGCCGCGCGCCGACGCCGCGGAGTGAAAGTGACAGCGCTTCGAAACAGGCGGGCGGCGGGGTGAGGGCGGTGGCGGTGGGTGCGGGCTCGGCAGTGCTGGGGCTGGGCCGTCGCGTCGGTGGGAAAGGCGGGGGCAGGGTTGGCGCTGTGGCTTTCGGTGAGTGGTCAGAAGAGAAGATGTTGGGCGTGGGGCGGGGCGAGGCGGAGCGGATGTAGGAGGTGAGGGGCGGGGCGAGCGAGGTGGGGCATGAGTGCGTGGTAGGCGGTGGAATCCCCCGACGCGGGACTCCTGGGACAGGGCTGGAGCGAGGAGGGGGCAGATTGGGGCTGGGCTGGGGTGGAGCTGGGGCAGGGCTGGAGTGGGCTGAGCTCCCGTGGCAGGAGGTGAATGCGGGTTGGAGATGGGGCGGGGTGAGCCAGGTGAGTCATGGGCACTGGGGGCTCGGGAGGCGGAGGAATAAGGACGCAAGACGCGTGGAGCAGGACGGGAACGGGGTTGTCGCGGGGCTGTGGCTGAGCTGTGGCGGCGGTGAGAGGGGTAGGGGCGGGTGGGACGGAGTGGGGCGCGGAAGGGGTGAGGCTGGAACTGGGATGGGATGGGGCGGGGGCGGGCCTGGGTGGGGCTGGAGCTGGTCCTGTCTGGGGCTGGGGAGGGGATAGGGCGCGGCTGTGGCGGGGTGGGAGCGGAAGAGCGCCGTGGTGGCGACGAGGACAGCTAGGGCGCGGCGCTGCTCTGCGAGGGTGTGAAGAGGCGGAGGCTGAGCGCTTCGCGGAGCGGCGGAGGCCAATGCGAGAAATCGACGAGGGGGCGCCAGTGAATATTAGTTGTCGCTTGGGAGCGAAAGAAATTTTGGGTGCGTAGACGGACGAATTGCCCGGGTCGTCAGTCAATGGTTCGACAGTACTTAAGTACTTTGGTAGGGCGACGGACCTTTCTCGATAAGCATTTTATAGTCCAGTTCTAATCGATAGTTTTCTTCAAACTGTTTCTGGTGGACCGAAGTAGTACGTCAAACAACGTTTCACGGAGAGGTGGATGTCGTTATTTCTGTTTTTGTATTTGTCATCCGTATTGGTTGTTTATAAGATGTTTACAAGACCCCAATGGATAATTATATACAGCCACGTCGATTTTTGGTATGACTTACCATACCAAGGAAGTTGGAAATTAGATGCCAAACCTTTGAGTGTGCTGCGACCGAAGGATATCGACATGTTGGTGACATATTGTTGGCATTGTATAAACAATTCAACTTGACGTCCTTACTAATGTTTTAAAATATTGGTGCTTGACATTATACAAATAATTTAGGATACAGTTGCCATTATTTAAATGACTTATTTCGATGTCATTACTTACTTTTTTAATTAATTAGCAGCGTTCAATGACTGGGCCGTCATCGGCCACGAATAATTGATTTAGCTTACCTTCAGAGAGACTAGAAGATATTTCCTGGCAATGTACGAAAGCGTAGAGAAGAGCTAGATGTAACATACGTCGTAACATACACTTGATATGTGGTACGTATATGATATTACAATAAAAATTGAATGTGATGTGTATGTGTAGAGATGAGTACTGCAGTGTCGATATTGGGTAAGAAAAAACAACAGTGTGTACAACAAAAAACCGAATGGAAAGTTAGGTAATTAATACAAATAATAAATGCTCATATATTAACAATTTTGTAAAAATATTTCATATCTGTTTTTAATTATATTTATGAGTATATATTTTTATTTAAATAATATATAAAATAAATAAATTAAACATTTTACGAGCAACGCAAAAACTATAGAATATTGATTACCAAACTTAAAGTACGTGCTAACAAGAAGTAAAATTGATCTAAAATGTTTTATTATTAAGAGTGTAAATATATTTTTTATCTGTCATCAGATCTTCCGCCAGATCTTGATTGACGTTTGTAGTTCATTTCTTTTCACTTCCGTATCATAGATGTAAAGATGGAACTTAGCCTTGACAAACACAATATCAATTAAAGAAAATTTAGCAAAGATCGCCCGGACTTGAATGTAACAAGACGCCGGCGCCGCCAGAAAATATTATTTGGGACCACAGCCAGAGGGTAGCTTGAGCGCCGCAGTGTTTTCTCAGCGTTTCCATTGAAGATGCCGCCCGTCAAAGTACATTATCTCTGCTATGAACGTGATAGCTACGCCTTTCTCGCCCCCCTTTCATTCCCCCTTCCTCCCCGCCTTCTGGTCTTCCCCCTCCTCCTTCTCCTCCACCGCCGTTTGCGCTCTTTAACCTTCCGTCTGTGCTGAGTCCGCCCTGATTTGACATATCGTCCACTCGTCCCTATTGCGGTGTTCCCGCAGCTCTCCTTAGCTCATCGTTTCCCCCTGATCCTCCACCTCTTCCTTCCTGCGACGCTGCTCCCCTCGCGGTGTTTGATCTCGTCATCATCGAGCTGTAGCCCTCTTGGCGTTCTTATCCCCCATCTCATCCGATAATGTCGTTTCGTTCTTCCTCGAGAGTACGGGGGCGGAGGCCTACTTCAGTCATGTAAGGCTGCTTCTTGAAGCTCACTAACCTTTCCCCCTCGTAATATCTGAAAGCGCCTCATACTCTCAATGGATTATTTAATAATGTCGTAGAGTGATGTCTTCAAAGGCTGACTTCGCCTAGGCGAACTGGGCGGCTGCCTTGGGACATTACCTAAGACGGGGTCCTAGATCGGTGATGTCAAGGTCGATGCCACGTGGCACGGGTAACACGACCGAAGCATCCCTCCACGCAGTTGACCACCGCGCCACCAGGGGGCAGTAGGTAATCAAAGTCAGCCTGAACGCTTTACACTTGAAATACGATTAGGCGGGAGTTAGATAAATAGATTTAAGAGCGTTGGTAATGTCGATTCCACATTGGTAATGTCAGGATCTAGAGATCCGGAGAGACAAATCCGTAAACTTTTTCTCAAATTTTCAATACTTAGTCGAACTCTGTTATTTCTCACGATTTTATGACCACACAACCTTTCAATTTTTTATCGCACTGTTAAACGATATCTATTTACCAGTTCAGATATAATTGTTGGAATTTGCATTTGATTTGTAATTTTGCAATTATTGTTCTTGTAGTCTTACTAGTTTCTGTACTGCTGTTTCTAACATGATTGATACCCCTGATGATTTTTGTTCCCACTATGTACTGGTATCTTTTTTTACTGAGAATTCACAATTCTGTGCTCCATATTACTGCTTAACGCTGATTTACATTGCATACTGCATAACGAAAACGCAGAATTTGAAATTATATTAAAATAATATTCAATATCTTTGCATAAATTAAATTACGTATTTTGTCCAATTTTCCGATGTTAGTCACAAATAGTTTACAATTAGGATCGTTCTCTATAGTAGCTGTTAATAGAGAATGTAGCTTTTATCAATTTATTATTTCTTTTATTTTATTTATTGTTTCTTTTTCTCTTTCTTTTCCGATTCAAGAAAACAAAGGGAAATATCATTGACTATGTTTTTTCCTTGAAACGATTTGCTGATACCTTGATAATTGGCTTTATGTCCATACATTACTTGTTGCTCCTCTTGCCTCTCTGCTATTGATCACTTATGACAACTACTCCGGGTATTTGAGAGTTGCTTGTTATGGCATGGTTGGAACTGCACGCATGCAGTTGCGTGCTCATTATTTGCACAATCAGACATCAATGGAGCATTCTCCGCCTGTCTAATTCACACGTAAATATTTATGTGCTAGTGCTTGGTAACATGCATAGCGAAGCCCATGTTTTCGAAAACGGGTAGGTAAATTCTTGGTACACCAATAATGCCATTTCCGTTTAAACATTTGTTAACGTCTGTAATTTTTCTGGTCATTCGTCTTCTGAATTATACTTTGCAGCTTGTCTCTAATGGATATTGTCACAGATTTTACACAATTTAACTAAATAGAAATTGCTAATTGAAAATTACATCGTAGTCCGGAAAATATGTTTTTGGGTATGGCGTTTTTTTTTTGTTTTCAATGCTACACCAATGTACTCGTGAAATACCCTTGTGTGACGTCTTGTTCTGTTCCTTCAGTAAAATTTTATAGAATTATTTTGATTGTAATAATCAGATTGGTGTACACAATTTAAAATGGCAAATACTTGTGACTCAAATCCGAAGTACAAATACAAATTGTATTAAAAGAACACAACAATGATATTATTTCCCTAATTGGTAAATCCATATTGCGCATAAAAGAAACTT